>CABHPR010144375.1:40066-52566 GCA_902168415.1 Peromyscus melanophrys | reverse complement strand
GAAAGACTATGGCAGATGAGCATTCTGGAAGGTTCTAAAGCACAGCCCTCTTTATCCAGTACAGTTTTAATCCTACTCCAAAAGTTCTGTATACCCATTAGAGGGATCAGGACTAAGAGAACATAGTAATGATGCACCTATCCTTAGAAGTTCTGAGTGTAACCCTTTCATGATATGTTGTGTAGTGTACCTCAGAAACCCCTAGCATTCTTCAGTTTATAAATGGTTGAAACAATTGAATCAACGTTCTACACTTGTCCTTTACAATTTCTGTCACTTTATGTATAAACCAGTAATATATACTAAATTGTTGTTTCTTAGATACTCCATATATTCTTTGATCATTGAAGTTTTACATGTAGAAAATCCCTCTTCCTTCATCTTTTAAAGCATAGATGAGGACATATTCTTGAATGAAACATGTTCACTCTTGGGACTAGAGAGATGATTCAGCACTTAAGAGCACTTATGTTTGCTGCTCTTGCATGGAATCTGGATTCAGTTATTCATATCCATAAAGCTACTCACAACCACTGACAACTCCAGTATCAATGGATGACACATCCTTTTCTAGGCTCCCTGTACTCCTGTATGCATGTTCTACATATAAACTCATACAGAGAAACATACACATAAATGAACAGGAATAAATTTCAGCTTTATATACGATAGTTACTATTTTCCCTGTTCTCTCATAGCATAATGCTTTAATCTTTGAAGATTGGTAGCACTTAGATTAATAGTTTGTCATTCTAAGTCTCTAAGATTATTATGCAGTCAATAAATGTTTCTAGACAGAAATGAAGTAATTTAAGTTACATTGAGCTAGAACTCACCATTATGTCTTTGTTATTAGGTCACCATTAAAATTGAAGCCTTTCTTTGAACTAGTATGGAACTAAAACCCAAGTTGTTAAAATTGAATATGGAGACATTTTCTCATGTGACTCCTGAAACAAATTATTTCATTCATTAATGTAGCAAGCCAGGAATGATGCAGGGAATGCCAGCATTATGTTAGTTGAGTAAGAAATGATCTGTTCCTTCCAGGAGCTCAGAATCTATAAAAGGAAATAGCTACTTAAGTAAGCTATTAAAATAAAGGATGATATGGAGAATGTGGATTATGTCAAAGGACACAAGACCAATTATGCTGGGGGTGGGTGGGTACCAGAAAAGGTTTCATAGAGGTTTTGAAAGATAAGTGGGTAGTGTCTGGTTTGAAAAAGACAGGGAATTAATGATGATCTCAAATTTCAATTTAAATGTTTAATTAAGGAACTAGCATGCTTGTAATCACTCTAGGAATTTATCTGAATGGGTTTACATGCATGTAAGATGTGTGTGTGTGTGTGTGTGTGTGTGTGTGTGTGTGTGTGTGTGTATGTGGGTGTGTCCACACACACATGTGTTAAGCACAAACAATGAGGAATCTTGAACAGTATGGAAAGATAAACATACTGAACACAGAGACTGGGGAGAATACAACTGTTCCAGGTGAAGCTTTTGCGTAGATGTAAGGTCTGGAGGGAGGTTTAGGAACCAGAATCTATAGGGAAAGTGTCATAGGAAAAGCTTTGACATTCAAGGAACAAACCTGCTAGTGTCTGCAAGAGATTATATAGAACAAAAACAGAACTGAGAAAGAAGGCCTAAGCTCTTAGCTCTATTTCTCACTAAAGGTGCTCTGGGTTAATGGCAGCATTGACGAGAAAGTGACTGATGATGCAAGATGTCATTGTCTAGCAGAATGGCATTCTGGCATAGGACATGAGAAATGGAAATGGGTGCCAGGAGACCATGATTCTATCTCTGAGCAATTGTGGGGCTAAGAATCCAAGAAAAATTTTTTAAGGAAACTGGATAGTTCAAAAAGCCACTGATATTAAAGCATTTCCATAAATGAGGCATCATTTCTACCCCAAGTCTGTGAAAGCCTGGATATATTCAAATTGCTAGAAGAAATTTACATGTAACACAGGTGTGATGTTGTGATGGTTGGTGCACATGCCCGGAATTCCAGCATTAAGAAGAAGACTGAGACAAGAGAAATACAAGTTTGAGGCTAGACCGAGCTACAAGAATGAGATACTCTCTTAAAAAAAATTATCAGAGGTAACCATTGGCTTTCTTAGATACTGAAGTAGATACTGTGCCTGGAAATTCTGTAGTTCTTATGCATCAGACATGAATTAGGAGGGGCATAGCATGTTTCTGTGTAAGCTTTCAGCAATAGCAGGAGCCTGAGGAGGAGAGCCTTGGGAACCAGGAAGCTATACTATCTGTGTGGCTTGAGCGAATTACATCAACTCTGAGTCCCAGTTTCTTCATTTATAAGATGAAAGGAATGTTAAATTTGAAAATTATTGTGAAGAATATGTCTGTCTAAAACCTGACAATGTAGGTGTGGAATATGTCTTTGATATATAATAACTATTCAACTGATAATTATACTATTACAACTATATTCATTTTAGCTTTGCATTTTTTGAATATCCTTTGTCACTTAATTCAGTCAATGCCAGAGTTATAACCCAGAAGATTAAGACTTCAAAAACTTTTTTATTGTCTACTCAAGTAAATTATGTTTTTGAGAAATATATCTTATCCATATTTTAATAACTTTGGTTTCAATGTTATACTTTCAGTTTAATATGCATTATAAATATTGGATATAGGTTATTTTAGTTGATGTTCTGACTACAAACATCATTTCAAAATTTATTTTTAACATATAAAAGTATACAATTTGTACATATTGATGGAGTAATGTTCAAATAAGATTAAACACTGCATCGCCTCATTCATCTATCATTTCTCTATGGTGCAAACTTCTATCCTTTTGAAGTGTCCAGTGTAGCTGCTTCCACCCTTGTGGTGGTAATCTTCATTGTCAGGTTGACTGGACACCATGCAAGCACACCTATGGTGTATGTATAATGTTATCTCTAGAAATGTATAACTGAGGACACAGAACTCACACTGAATGTGAGCAGCAGCATCCCATGGTCTGGGGTCCTGGATTGAATATGATGGAAAAAGCAAATATGATTCAAAAGTTCTGAGAGCTGAGCACTGGGATTCATCTTTCTGACTTCTGGCTATGACTACTTTTGCCACTGTGTTTTCTCTACCACAATGGAGTGTGTGTTCCCTTAAACTGTAAGCCAAATGAAACCTTTCTATCCACACATTGCCTTTATCAGGTATTTGTCACAGCAATGACTATATACTAGTGCATTAGAACTTGCTCCTGTCAACAGTTCCACATCTGCCTCCCCTTTAGCATCTGGCAACCAATATTCTACCATCAGCTATGATGAAATAAACTGTTTTATATTCCTTGTGAATGAGATCACTCAGTTTTTGAAGTCCTGAGCCTGGATTATTTCACTTAACATAATCATCCTCCTTCACATCATGGTTGCTACAAATGACAGAATGTCATTTATTTTTATGGCTAAATAGTATTCCATTGCATATATGACATGCTTTCTTTATCCATTGATCAAATGATGGACATTTAAGTTCTTTCTGTTTTTTGATGATTATAAATAGTACTGCAGTGAATGCCAAGTGCAGATGTCTCTTTGATATCCTGATTCATATTCTTTGGATATATACCCAGCAGTGAGATTTGCTGGATCATATGGCAATTCTATTTTTAATCTCTGAGGAACTTCCATGCTGTTTTCTGTAATGGCTGTGCTAATTTATATTCCCACCAGCAGTGTGTGAGAGTTTCTTTTTACTTATTCTCACTAACAATTGTCATCAGCAGCCTTTGAGAACAGCTACACACGTTAGGGTTTTAGACTATGTTTCTCCGACAATCAGTTGTGCTGAGCGCTCTTTTATATAACTCTTGGACATTTGTACACCTTCTTTTGGTAAATATCCATTTTGATCTATTAGACACTTTTTAATTAGTTTGTAGATGGTTTGTGTTGTTATTGAATCTTTGGAGTTCCTTATAATTTTAATATTGGTCCCTTGTCTGACATACATTTGTAGGTATATGACATACATTTTCTGCTGTTCTGTTGGCTATCTCTTTTGTTTTACAGATGCTTTGGGCTTTCCCATAACCCTTTTGTTTATTTCTGCTTTTGTTTCCTTTATTTTTAGAGACTTGTCCAACAAAACTTCTTCCATTCAAAAGTTCTGAAGTATTTTCTTGATGTTTTGCTTTTTTAATATGAGTTTCCTAGTTTCAGGTTTTATATGTAGACCCTCAGTCCATTTTGAGTTTATTTGTATAACTGGTGAGAAACAGATATAGTTTTATTCTTCCTTATATGGATGTATAATTGTTCCAGCATCACTAATTGAAAAGATCATCCTTCTTCAGTGTGTGTCTATATCACCTGTGTTAAAAATCAGTTGACTGTGCTTTTGGGGTCATGCCAAAGATGAGACTCTTTCAAACTGCTAACCAGAAGCAAGTATGGTGATTGACAAAGACATTCCTATATTGAGGTATGACTTTCAAATTAGGTGAAAAGAAACATGCAAAGTAATCTAGATTTGGTTTCACCTATAAACCTACTTAAGTCTACAAACTTGTTTTTTTTAGTTATTAGAAATGATAATGTTGATCCCAAGATTACACTAGTTATCCTGTTAGTTGTTAGAGGTTAGTTAAGATTTTCTATTTCCTAATAATTAAGTTTTGTCAAGGTGTGTATGTCTGAGTGTTTGTATATTTCTTCTGGGTTGTCAAATCTTTGGTTCATAATAATTTCAAAGGTCCTTCCATGTCTTTGTGGCTTTGATTCTCATCACTCCTTTTCCAGCTCTGTTTTTACATAGAAGACCCATCTTTCTCTTTCCCTTAGTCTAGCTGATATCTCATTTATTTATCTGTTGAAGAACTAGCTTCTAAGTCAGCTGTGGTACACGTCTGTAGTCCTGAACTGGAATAATTGCTTTTCCAACTGGTAGGGTAGCCTGATATGGAACTCCAGGGATCCATCTACTGTCTTACTAGTACTGGAATTGCGGACATGTTTTACAGCACCCTGTGTTTTTATGTAAGTGCTGCAGGTCCAAGTTCAGGTTCCCATGCATATGTAGCAAACACTTCACCAACAGACTCCAAATACTTGGAGTGTCTTACTGTATTCTTTACACAGGGTATCCTTGGTGATCATGGGTATCCTTAGAGGTGATGTCACTTTCTTCTAAGTAAAACAGATTTGAATCATGCTTTTCAATCCAGTCAGTAACTCTGTATACTTTCATTTAAATTCCAATTCACTTATATGCAAGGTAGTTACTGATAAGTAATGTCTTTTACATATATATTTATACCACAATTTCTTTATTGATTCTCTGGAAATTTCACATCATGCACTCCAATTCCATTCATTTCCCCATCTCTTCATTCCCACCCTTCACCCTTGCAGCATCCCACCCCCAAGAGAAAAAAATTAAAACCAAGTCAAACCAACCAAACAAACAATGAAAAACAAAACCTCTTCACTCCTGTCTTTCCTCTCTCTAACACCTCTTCATTTGTCTTAGTGGCATTGTGAGCCATGGTGTGTCACACAGTACACCCTTTTGTCTAATCAGCTTTACTTGCAAATGTTCATTGCAGTGAGTCATCGGTCTGGTTCAAGGCCTCTGGTTTTTGGTACACCGTCATCACTGGACCCTCACCAGAACTCCTCTTAAATATTCCCTGGCCATTCCAAGTGATGGAGATCCTGCAGTTATTGTTCCACAGGACCAGTCCCTTCACAAACTCTAGCAGGTCATAGATGGGGTAGATGTTAGGGTGGGCCAACCGAAGGCCCTGGATGTGGGCCTGGGTGGTAGCTGAGCTGGTCAGTCTGGGCCACAAGGGCTGCCCTTCCTAGGTGAGGGGTGGAGCCAGCTCTCCTACGCCCATGACCTCAGGGCCAGTTCTCCAATGCCTGTGGTGTGGAGTGGGGCCGTATCTCATGAGTGGGAGGAAGTAGTTCTCCCTTGCCCGAGACATTGGGGCCAGCTCTATTTCTGCCATGTCCAGTAAGGTCCAAGACCAGCTTTTCCAGAGCCAGTGAAGGATGGGGAGGCTCAGGATGGCCCCTGAATTTCATCATGCATGGTTCTTGTAGCCCCTGCGGTCACAGGTGTCACATCAACAAAGACTCCAACTATAGCAGGACCACGGTCCCAGGCATGGCCCTCAGCGTCAGCCTGGCCCTGGATGTCACCATGGACACCGGGTAGCAGGGCAAGTCACCCAGATCAGCATGGCCCCAGTGTTAGTGTGGCCTTTGGACACCAACATGGCCCAAGGTGGAGGCCCAGACTCCCAGTATCTGCATGGAAGTAACATCCTTTTAAAAATGTTTTTATTAGTTCTTTGAGAATTTAGTACAGTGTGTGTTGATCATATCCAGCCTCTTCCCCCAACTCTTCCCAGATCCACTCCTCTTTCTGTCTCAAGCAGCTTTGTGTTCTTTTTCTCCATTGAGGCCAATTTGCACTCCCCACGTAACGTGGGATGTGTGGCCTCATACTGTACTTTGGTCAACTTCTCAGGGACTACACTCAGAAAACTGACCCTCTCCCAGCTAACATTTGGCGACAGTGTCTCAGCTGGTGGGACTCGGTACCCCACTCTGTCCCCCATGATGAAATTTGTTTGGCTTGGGCTTGCACAGATGGTGTGCAAGGTGTCACAACCACTGCGAGTTCATATGCATGGCTGCCCTGCTGTGTCTAGGAGGCACTGTTTCACTGCAGTCATCCACCATCTCTGGTTTTTATACTCTTTCTGTCACCTTTCTGCAATGATCCCTTTTAAAGAGGCAGCACTGTACAGTATATGTGCTACATTGAGGACTAAACATTCTCGTCTTTTGTCTTCTATACCTTGGGCAGTTGAGGATCTACTGCAAACAGAAGCTTCTCTGATAACAGTTGACTCCCTAATCTATGAGTATAATGAGCTGTCATTAGGAGTGATTTTAATATTAGAATAAATTTAATAGTAGAATATTAGTAGCAGATTCTGTGGTAGGGTCTATAATCTGTCTAGACATACGTTCCTGCTTACAATTTTTTTTATTAACCAATCATTTACAGATTTATGATTTCTGGTTATCATGAGACTACAAAACACTTTGGTTATAATGAGCTATTTTTGAATGATAGCAATTTAACATAATCTTTAAACAAGAACAGAAACAAACAAGCATAAGAGAAAATTTACTAAGAAAATTCAACACTCCTACTCCATACCTCTCTGCATTTTGAGTTTTTGTAGTTACATGTTCTACCTTTTTATATTGCCTATCACATAACATACTGTTTTTGTTTATTAATAAATAAATGAGTGGATTTATACACTCTGGTTATAATAATGTACGCTCAATTTTCCTGAGTATTACTCTTTACTAGTGAGCTTTTACCTTCACATTCTCTTCTTACTCATTACTGTCCCCTTTCAGTTTGAAGAACTTCACTTAGCAGTCTCATATACTCTTGAACCGCAATAATGTAAACATTTTCTCTTTCAATTCAGTATAAAGTTGCTGATAGGTTTCTTCCTTGTTTCCCTTTTCCTTTTCTTCTACCACCTTGCACTTTCAGACTGCCCATCTTCATAGATACCAGTTCTTCGGTTTGATCTCGCCTGCCACCAGTGCTTTCTTCTGACATGTCAGTATCACTGCATCTGTTTAAAGTCGAGAATTTACTTGTTTCTTTTCAAAATTCTATCTCATTGTTAAATTTTTCTTACAATACTGAAACATTTTTCTTTGTTAAGATCATTGCATTTTCTTTAAAATGGCTATTTTCAGTTTTATCAGCATTCTCATGTACTGAACATTTCCGGGCTGCTTCTGGTATTTGGCTAGGTAGAGTTATTGTTTCCTGGAAGCTGCTGTCACCTAGAATCACTGGGCATCAGGGGATTTAGTATTAACCCCAGAGTTTTGGACTGTTTCTCTTTGTCCTAGAAATTCTCATCAGGCTGCTAACTTTCTCAGGGCCCAGAGTCACTTCTACGACTTCAGTGCTGAAAGGCACTCAGATGCAGATTTGCCAGGAGACATTTGTATGTTACTGCTACTGTTTCAGTACTAGAAGTCCACCTGAGCGTAGATTTGTCCTAAATACGCAATTTGTATATTGTTCAAAAGGAATGGGGAGAGAACAAATTGTAGCTGTTCAAACAAGTCTCTTGCTGGGGACAAGCTGAGATGACTTGTTCATAGTTGTCAGTGGGTACTGAGGGATACTGACGAGCTTTAGACAGCCACTGTGGAGAGAACAATCCCAATGTCCTATGTCAGAGCCATGACTGCTTAGATGCCAAGCAGTGTCCTACCTTGGAACCTATAGACAGTCAGGAGTGGCACAGCCCTTAGTTAGGGGAAAAAAGCCTTCACTTGTAGAAGCTACTTATTGTTGATGTGGTCTCATGGCCCAAGGCTGCTCTAGCCAGTTAGAGGTGATTCAGTCTGGAATGTAAGTCTGATGGACTGGGGCCATTTCAGAGGCTCATACCTGTAGAGCTGTGGGACTTGTATCCTTAAGATCTTCCCAGTATTAGGTTTCATTTTTCAGGTTCTAGATCAAAGTTTCCGGGTTATTATAGTCATGTTTTACTCACAGTGAATGGGAACTTGTGTCCTGCTTTATGCTGATTAAAGTTGGAGCAGCATTCATAAAGATAGACCTTTGGCTATACAGGTTGACAGTAATGTAGTTTTCCCTGAGTTTCACAGTCATGAGGACCTACACAGTTTCAAGAATGCCCATGTCTGTAGATGTCAGTGATACTGGCTGGAATGGGAGTTCCAGTGGGCAAAGGTTTCTGTCCAATGCTGAGGCATTTCGGGTGCTCCATCTTCAAATATTCTACTGGCCATAGTTGTACTACATGAGGCTGGAGATACCTACAGTAAACAATAAGATAGACCTACAGTCCAAGGTCAATGCTGAGCTCGGCTATACCTAGTTTCATATCCATAGGGGCCTTCATAGCTTCAGCAAGATGGGGTATGTGTCCCAGACCCTCTCCAAGGCTAGAAAGGAGGCAGGCTGAGACTCAAGGTAGCCCTATCAGCACTCAACTCTCTCCTCCACTTCAGGATGGTCCAAATGATGCATCTGTAATTATTCCCCACGTAAAAGGATGTTATTTCCATGAGGTGCCAGTTTAAGGCAGCAGGCCTGATAATGAGCTCTGAAGGAGTTGTGGAGTTTGTCCTTTACTGGGCTAGCGTATAGTTGTGACTTTTATGCCTTTGTTTATTTTTCTTTCTCAAGTGTATGATGGATGACTCTCCCAACGCTGGGCTGCATGGAGTCAGGGGAGGAAATGACTTTTTTCCCCTGCTTGCCTTTTTTAAGGCATCTTTTCATTTTATTATTAGAAATAGGCACTGTGGACTCACCAGGCTTCCTTGGCTCTTGTGAAAGTAGTTTTGTGCATGACTGTTTAGCTTTGTGTGCCCTTAGGAAACAATTGGGAAGATCTTAGTTGCCACTATCTTGCTTGGCCTCTCTAAACATACCTTGCTGAGAAATGCTATGTATTTTCAGCATCTACCACCCTTTTTATGAAGTTCTTCATGTGAAGGATTTTAATTTAATTTGGATATTGCTGTAGTAAGCTCCTGGAGGCCACAGATTCCTTGTTACTAATGAATTCTGACTGCCTGATGTTCAACTCAGAGCACTCCAGCAAAAGAATGATGATTTTCTTTATTTCCATAATAAAAAGAACCAAGCAAGTTTATCCAGTTGCTAGCATGTATATGTAACTACCAATTCAAAATGAAAAAAAAAATCCTTAGAATAGAGGAGGCATGGCTTGTTTTAAATACAGATACACTCAACAAATCGCTTATTTCCTTTGAAAAAAATCTGTGTATCAATATAAGGTAGATATTTTAAACCTCTGATTATATTCACTCAAAAATCATGATAGCTGGTAATGCTGGAAATATTAATCCTTGGTTTCCACTCACTGAGAAAATTAAAATTGGTAAAATGATCATAAAGCTATATGTTTTTCAAGGACCATCAAATTAAGTTTCACATGGAATTTGAGTCAGAGGGAAGAAATGTACTTATGATACAAGTAGGAATATTGCTCAGAAATTAAGAAAAAAGTCTTGCCGTGAAAACTTTTATGAAAAGTACAGACTTCTAAAGATAAAATTGAAATCTATGGAGGTTTTGAGGTTACACGTCTTTTCTATATTTCCTCCATTACTCTGTTTCATAGAACCTAAAACTTTTTATCTTAACTGAATTTTAGAAAATCCTATTTAAAACCTAATAGAAAAGAACCAAATCCATAAACATAGCAGTGTTTGACACCCCACCCCCACCCCTGCCCCATATTTTGGAGATGCTGACCTGGTATTGCTGTGTCTGAGATTGGATTGATTGCTTTTAACATGCAGAGGTCATATATTATTCAACAATGTTGGTACCACTAAACTCATTGTTAAGCACTCATTGTTGAGAATAAGCATTCCTTTGAATAAATGTTTTTTGTTCTTCAATAATTGATATTCTCTTTATTTTAAATCCAGGTCAATAAACATACTGTTGGGGTTGATTTGTCCTTCTTATCCATAGGAATGATTAGAACAAATGTATACTGTTGCCCTCACTGAAACATCTTGGGAACACTGAATTGTACTGCCATCAGCATGACTCTTAACATCTGAACGACATACCCACATAAGATATGTCAGACATTTGTGTTATATCATGTACCAAAATAATTATTAAAAAGTTAAAAATTATGTACAGCATTTCTGGATCGACATGGCAAATCAGAGAGGATAAATTTTTTTCCTTGTTACTCAACATTGTTTTTGACTATTTTGAAATAATTTAAAACTCAAAGAGAAACTGCAAAAATACCATAGACTTTGGTGCAGTCTTCACTCTCCTTTGCTAATGTTAATCTCTCGCCTGGCACGGCAGCCCAAACTGCTCAGTTAACACTTGGGTGACAGTCTGGTTTACTACCTACACATTTAATTTAGGTTGAAATTTCAAAGAAATTATTCCAAAGGTTTTGCAATAAGGCTGCCCTCACATTGCCAGTCCCCTAAGCACTTTCTGGGGAGTGGGGCTACAGATGCACACCATCATGCCTGTTGATTACTTTTGAAAGTTTGGATTCTTTTTCCTTTGCTCAGTCCAGGGTCTTGTTCAGATTTTCCTAACATGGTGGTGAGGTGTTCTTAATCCTCCTCTACAGAGGCTCCTCACCATTGCTTTGTGATGTGGTGGCCTTGACACTCTTGAGAGCACTGGTCCACTCTTGTAGAATAAGCTTCAGTTCGTGGTCACGTGGGGGATTCTCAAGACATGGATACTTCAGGAAGTGATGTTCCTTTCTTGCTTGAATTATTGGAAGATATGTGATTTGGTAAATCATATATGGTGATTGTAAAGTAGCATGGGCTGAATTTTACCATAAGTTTACCTTTCTCTTTACGAAATTATAGTAATTTTGGAGAGTTTTAAAGATTCTTCAAATGCAATGTTTCATCTAAAACATTTGCCTTTTAGTTTTAGGAGTCACTGATGGATCTAGATGGCAATAATCATTGTTACCTAATAGTAACATTTCTGTGTTATGTATTTTTCCATGCTTATCCTTTTTATCCATCTGGTTGCTCAGATCAGTATGGGCTCGTGGATGCCCATTCAGTGGGTAGGAATGCAATGTTGCTATTGGTTACTTTGTTACCACTTTGATCATGGAAGAACTGTTTCACACTAACTTGTTTCATTTCAATATACTGCATCTTATATGAGCATTTTCATATTTGGGATATGGCAAGATTTTCTAGACTCGTGTTTCAAAATTCTATGTGTGTGTGGTATGCATGCAAGCATATGTGTGTTTCCATGTGTGTGGGCACACATTTGTGCACTGGGGTGTTGGGAGGTTTGAGGTTGACATTGAATGTGTTGCTCTTCCTCTTCCCACTTTGTATGTTGAGAGTGGGGTCTCTCACCAAGCTATAACTTGAAATTTTAGCTACTCTGTTAGCAGCTTGCTCTGGGAATTCTTTGTCTTACCTTGTCTCCAGTGAGGTGGGGTTATAGGCGCCTCCACACCCCACCCTCGGCATTTCATGTTGGTGCTGAGGATCATAACTCCTGTCCTCACATTTGAGTGGCAGGCACTTTACTTGCTGAGGTATCTCACTAGCTCCTACACTCATTTGAATGTTCTCTGTTCCAGACCTCTCGAGATCACTTCACAAAGAAGACATGGTTTATTCTATTGAAAAATCGGTTTCAGGAAGTAAGATCTAGGTACCAAGTATGTTAATTGTTACTGGCATATGATTGCTCATATCTCTCAGTGGTTGGAACTAGAAAAATATCTGTGTGCAATAACACGGGTATACCACGGGTATACATTAATATATTTTTATTTCTCTATTATCTGTGTATGTATACATTTTGTGTGTGTGTGTGTGTGTGTGTGTGTGTGTGTGTGTGTGTGTGTGTGT
>CABHPR010144375.1:16363-40056 GCA_902168415.1 Peromyscus melanophrys | reverse complement strand
TGTGTGTGTGTGTGTGTGTGTGTGTGTGTGTGTGTGTGTGTGTGTGTTTATACTTAAAACATTTTGGGATTTTCTTTTGTTTTTGAGACAGGGTCAAATAGAGCACAGTTTAGCCTTGAATCTGTGATTTTCCTGCTTCAGACTCTCAAGTGCTTGGATTGAAGACATGAGCCACCACATCAGATTTATAAAACTTTTTTAAAAGTGTGTTCGTACATATATTTCTAATTCCAGTCTGACATTCTGTTGCTCAGGCTAGCCTACTTCTCTCTCTTTTTATTGTTATTATTACTATTTTTTTTACATCCCAACAATAGTTTCCCCTCCCCCCTTCCTCCTAGTCCCTCTGCCCCACCTTCCCTCTGCCCCACCCCCCATTCCTCCTCAGTTTCTCTTCAGAAAAGGGCAGGCCTCCCATGGTTATCAACCAAACATGGCATGTCAAGATACAGAAAGACTAGCTACCTCCCCTCACAGTAAGACTGGGCAAGGTGACCCAGTATGAGGAAAAGGGTTCCAAAAGTCAGCAAGAAGTCAGAGACAATCCTGCTCCCACTGTTTGGAGTCTGACAGGAAGACGAAGCCACACAAGTGTAACAATATGCAGAGGGTCAGTCCCCTGTAGGCTCCCTGATTGTTGGTTCAGTCTCTGTGAACTGCTATGACCCCAGGCAAGTTGATGCTGTGGGTTTTCGTGTTGTGTCCTTGACCCATCTGCCTCCCACAATCCTTCCTACCCCTCTTTTGCAGGATTTCCCAAGCTCCACCTAATGTTTAGCTATGGCTCTCTGCATCTGTTTCTATCAGTTGCTGAATAAAGCCTCTCTGATGACAATTAGGCTAGGTACCAATTTATAAGTATAGTAGAATATCATTAGAAATCATTTCCTTGACTTTTTTTTAAATTGCCAGTTGTGTTTGGTTCTATCCTAGGTCTCTGGGCTGTCTAGCCTCTGGGTCCTGGCCCTCCAGGCAATGTCAAGGCTCCCTCTCATGGCATTGGTCTCAGGCTGGACCAGTCATTGGTTGGCCACTCTCACTATTTCTGTACCACTTTTGCCTTGTAGGTAGGACAAACTGTAGGTCAAAAGCTATGTGACTGAGTTGGTGTCCCAGTCCCTCCACCAGAAGTCTTGCCTAGTTAACAGGAGGTGGCCAGTTCAGGCTCCATATCATCCATTGCCAGGAGTCTTAGCTAGGGTCACCCTCACAGACTCCTGGGAGTTTCCATTGTACTAGGTTTCTAGCTCATCCCAGACATGCCCCTGATTCTGGTTGTCTTTCCCAGTACTCTCTCCCTCCATTCTCCCCCCAACCTGATTCCTCATGTCCCATCCTTCACCCCCTCCACCAGCAATGTCTATTTTCCCTTCCAGGGAGATTCATGCATTCCCTACTTGAGCTTTCTTTGTTACTTAGCTTCTCTGGGTCTCTGAATTGTAGCATGATTATCCTTTACTTTATAGTTAATATGCACTTATGAATGAGTGCATACCATGTTTGTCTTTCTGGGTCAGAATTACCTCAGTCAGGATGATTTTTTTTCTAGTTCCATAATTTGCCTTCAAAATTCATGATGTCATTGTTTTTAACAGCTGAGTAATAAATACTTCATTGTGTAAATGTGCCACATTCTCTTTGTCCATTATTCAGTTGAGGGACATCTAGGTTGTTTTTGGGTTCTGGCTATTACAAATAAAGCTGCTATGAACATAGTTGAGCAAGTGACCTTGTGGATGATGGAGTGTCTTTTGGGTATATTCCCAAGAGCTGGGTCTCTTGAGGTACATGGATCCAATTTTGCAAGAAACTGTCATATTGATTTCTAAAGTGGCTATAGCTAAAGTTTACACTCCCACCAGCAATGGAGGAGTATCCCCCTTGCTCCACATCTTCACCAGCATGAGATGTCAATTGTGGTTTTGATCTTAGCAATTCTGACAGATGTAAGATGGAATCTCAGAGTCATTTTGATTTGCATTTCTCTGATGGCTAAGGATGTTAAACGTTTCTTTAAGTGCTTCTTGGCCATTTGAGATTCCTTTGTTGAGAATGTATTCTCTGTTTAGAATTTTACCCCATTAAAAAAAATTGGATTATTTGGGTTTTTTGATATCTAGTTTCTTTATATATTTTGGAAATTAGCCTTCTGTAAGAAGTGAGGTTTGTTGAAGATCTTTTCCCACTCTGTAGGCTGCAGTTTTATCCTATTGATGGTGTCCTTTGCCTTACAGAAGGTTTTCAGTTTCATGAGGTCCCATTTGTTAATTGTTGATCTTAGTGCCTGTGTTACTGGTATTCTCTTCAAGAAGTTGTCTCTCTTTTCCAATGCATTCAAGGTTATTCCCCACTTTCTCTTCTGTCAGGTTCAGTGCAACTGGCTTTTTGTTGAGGTCTTTGATGCACTTGGACTTGAGTTTGTGCAGGGTGACGGATACGGATCTGTTTGCATCCTTCTACACGCTCATATCCATGGTTAAATGGTTAAATGGTCAGACCAGCACCATTTGTTAAAGATGCTTTCTTTTTTATTGTACATTTCTGTCTTCTTTGTTCATAGGTATATAACTTTATGTCGGGGTCTTAGATTCCGTTGATCCACCTGTCTGTTTTTTATGTGAATACCATTTGGTCTTTATTACTATAGCTCTGTAGTAGAGCTTGAAATCGGGGATGGTGATACCTTCAGAAGTTCTTTTATTGTACAGGATTATTTTAGCTATTCTGGGTTGTTTGTTTTTCCACATGAAGTTGATTATTATTCTTTCAAGGTCTGTACAAAATTGTGTTGCAATTTCGATGGATACCCCTCTTCTTATTTGCAACTTTTTATCCAGAGAGAAGTCTTGCTCTTATCATCCATGTTGTATCATGCATTTGATTAACCTTAGCATACACAAAATGCTGTAGATTGGCTCACACAATCTCCTGTGAAAATAAACGCTATTACTGACTAGAGTATGGAGTGTGCACAGGGTTCTTTTGAGATTTACTGGTAAAGAACATCTTTCATCTTTACTGTCTTAATAATTAGCCAAAGTACTGCTTTGCAGAATTATTTCAATTTCCATGAGGTTTTATTATTACTTTACAATATAGTTTTCTCTGTTGTGTAGTTTTTGGGCTTTTTTTGGGGAGGCAGTTCCTGCAATTCCTGATTGAATATGAACTTTTTACATATTAATTTTAGTGGTATACACAGGAGTACAGTTTTGGAGAACGTATAGAGCCATACAATATCTGGGCTTTGGCTACAGCTTGCTTCACTTAGCAAAATAAACTTAAAATTTATATGTCTTGTATAAATCAATATTTTGTTAACTTTGTATGGCCAAATAGTGTTCTATTGTATGAATGTATCAAGAACTGATTTTCATTTGTGTTGTGTCTGAGATTTGACAATTATTGATTTTATATATATATATATGCTTTCCTGTATTTTGTGGGAGGAAACATGCAGCACTAGCATTTTGGGCATGCAGTAAATGTGTTTAGCTTCATAAGAAATCTGGGAACAGTGTGGTAAGAGGCCTATGTCTTTGTGTATTTTCACCAGCAATGCAAGAGAGTAACAGCTGCCCAGAAGCCCACCAGCACTTAGCAATCTCATCCTCCTCATTTTAGACAGAGAAATGGTAATTGGAGATATTCTAAACACTATTTAATGTCACAAAGACCATATCAGAGCTAGAAAGTGAACTTACGGCCTACATACTCCAAATTTAGTGATTTTTCTACTGCATCTTTTCTTTTAAAATATTCCTCCTTACTTTAATTTGCATGCATAGGATGATGGCAGATCATTTCCCAAAGAATATTTACTTGTATTCTTTGAATCAATCATTGTGAACAAATGACTATGTGCACTTGTCTTTCCACTCAGGAGCATGAGTTCTGAAGGAGCTGGTAATAGTTTCTATGATGTACACAGTTAGCTTTGGCCATTTCCCTCTGGGGCACACACTATGAACAAGGCAAATATTCTCACTTTTTTGTTGACAAATCAAAATGTTTAGATTTCTTTTCTTCTTCAAATAGGTGTCTCTCTTTGCATCTGAAGAATTAGTAGCTCATAAAATACACGTCCCCCAAATATTAACAGAAGTGCTTTGGGATGCGGCATGTCACGGGGAGGCACTGTCAGTGGAGGATAACCAGAGAACTGTGTGCGCACATGCACCCTCAGCTCTGTCTGTAGGGACTTTAGACAAAACTGGAAGGCATTCAGATGGCTTGGCCAGCCTCCCCCACCTCTTCTTTAAAATTCCTTTTTCTGGGATACTCTGGCCAAAGACTAACAAGCAGTGAAATGGCAAAAGGCAGGCAGCCGGTAAGGAGTGGAGGAGCAAATGGCTGGGGTAAAACACAAACTGTGATTGGGCTGTGAATAATCAAGGACTGGATCGGAGTTTGTTATGCATATTCCATGGTCATAATTTGATATTTTCAAGAGGAAGGAAAAAAGAAGAATCCCATTTAAAACAAAAAACAAGAAAGAAGTAGAAAACAAAGCAAGTACCTGCCTTTCTAGCTCCAGGTATTATCAATGCAGCCTTCAGAAGGATTCCTGCTCAGGGCTGGTGAGCTACACAACGCATGCTTGAGGAAAATAGAGTGGCACAGTACCACTTTAATGGTGCACGGATTCTTTCATTATGTAGTTGGTTCACATACATCAACATTTTAAATTTTGGACATTCTAAAATACATTTGGCAAACGGCTGAGGAGAAAACCGTCTGTGAGCTGAGGAAACTAAACCTGGTGATGTCTGAAGCAGTGTGGGCGCCCATTTGTGCTCTCCGCGCGTGCAAGTCTTAGAGCTTTGTGTGACCTTTTCAAAAATACTCGAACAGCTTTGAAATACCATTAAAAGGCGATCAGTAGCAATTGTCTTAATGGTGTGCTCATGTGTGGGGAAATGCTATTATGTAGCGTCCCTTCCAAACTCCTGGAACGATTTGTAAAGACTCTTTAAGGAAAAGGAAAAGTTAGACGTTTCCAAGTAATGTTAAAAACGCAGCTCATGAAGGGCTCTAATTTCATGACTCAAGTTCTAAAGTGTAAAATAAGACCTGAGTAGCTGTTAATTATTTGTAGATTGACTCCATGATTTGTGTGTCACTTGTCTCTTACTTTGGCTACGAGGGCAAAGACAGGTGGAGACAGAAGTAAATCAGCCTCTTCAGACTCTAACAGCAACAGTAGGAGACTTGTTTGACCCATTATTATGGAC
Source organism: Peromyscus melanophrys (assembly GCA_902168415.1). Taxonomy (NCBI): domain Eukaryota; kingdom Metazoa; phylum Chordata; class Mammalia; order Rodentia; family Cricetidae; genus Peromyscus; species Peromyscus melanophrys. The sequence goes on along the minus strand of CABHPR010144375.1, from coordinate 34,822 downwards.
AATTGAAAGCACATTATCACTGAGAGGGGGGAATCAATAATTATGATTAATTATTAAATATTAATCACACATTTAACTGTAATTAATGTATGATTAATATGTCAATGCATTAATCATAAAATACATAAAGAGCTGTATCAATGCTGTATCAACATTGTGCAAGTTTCCTTCTATAGCCTATGTTCTTAGGGTTCAAAGCAACCACATGTATGATTTGTGGTTATCTTTTTTATGTCAGTGGAAACAAGGCTTGGGCAGATGAATGCACCAAATCAAATGGATGTAAAGGGCAAGGCTGAGGTTAAAATGTCCTTCCTGCATTCCACGTTGCTCCTACGGAAAGAAACAACTACCGTAACTGCCCCGTGATGAAACTCACAGCCTTAAAATGATATGAACTCAAAGCCCAGAGCAGGAAGCAGGGGCTGGTTTTGCTCCCCACACTGAGGCGTCATTCCTTTCGTTCCCTCTCTTTTATCTAGAACATTTGTATCAAGAGATCTGGAAAGTAAATTCCATACCTTGCACCTTGCTATTTTATAACTTGTGTGAAAAACAACAGATATTTTTTGTATAGTTTGGAAAAAATGTTTATACCCCTTAGACCCAGGAAATGTAGATTTTTAAAGAATTTTCAAAAATTTGAGTACAAAGATATTCATTTTGGCACTATTTATAATAGTGTGGAATTCTAAACCAAGCAAATGCTTAGCAGTTAAAAATGTAAATACATTATAAAACATACATATTTTGGTGTCAAAAATAATCATTAAAATGTTTCAAAGAATATTTACTACCAACAAGAAAATTCTAATTTTAAATTTTAGATGTTATATAAATGTTTTGAATAAATAAATAAAATATGAAATTCAAAATTATGTGCATCAGAAGGTTTAACATTTTCCAATCAGATAGCATAAAAACTTACTAATTTTTAGTTTTTCTAAAGACTACATTTTTGGAGTTTAACATGCACAAATCCTCAGTACCTCACTGAATTCTTACAGTACAGGATTGTACCTCGATCAATATTAATAGCCCAGAAGCCCCAACATTCATCCCAGTCCTGCACCGTGCATCATGTATGACATTTGTATGGCGATGACATCTAAATAACTTCTGTGATAGTCAATGGCTGCCTTTGAATTCTATATACATGGCTCATTCATTAGGTATTCTTTTGTTTCTATATAATTTTGTTCGTATTACCTGTGTGATATCTGTCTATGATACTGAATATAGGGACATTTTGATAATTAGCAAAGCTATTTAATGTCCTTCGTTTGTGCATCACTGTCTATTAATGTTGGGTATTTATTCCCGGAACTTTAACAAACGCCTCAGTGGACATTCTGATCCATGACTTTCTGCTGCACACATGTATGTGTTTTGCATGCTGCTAAGAGTATGCCTGCCAGGTCCCCAGTGCACAGACATGCTGGCTTAGCAGATGCCTCCACCCTTGCGGACAGTTACCCTCAAATGGGCAATCTACCATCAGAGCACAATGGAAACAGTCCTTTTCCACCCGTGTCTCATGTGACCGCGAACACTTCTGATTTGACATGTTTGGAGAATGTGTGGTGGTATTTAATTGAGTTAATTTGCATTTCTTAATGAGTAATGACATTTTCATACCAATCTCTTTATTTGTGACATCTTTATTCAAATTACTAGTATGTTTTTAAATTGTTTCCCTTTTTGGTCAGTGCCATTAAAGATTTAATTATATTGTTAATGAATAATAACTTTTATAGTTTTTCCTTCAGAATGTATATATTCATTTTCTGTTTATATAAATTTTATATAAAAATTTATTTTATATTTATATAAAAATTCATTTTACCTTATTACAATGACTAGGATTTTCTGGTAATTTATTTGTTAGTATGAATCATGTTTTTCTCTTGCTGTATTTTAATATAGCTGAGTATCCAGCTTTTCCATACATATTTTTTGTTTTGTTTTATTTGTACTTGGCAAGTATTTTTCCAATGAACTAAAATCCCAGGCCAGAACCAACTATTGGCGGTACTATCCTCTCCCCTTTCAAAGATCAACTGATGTAAATACATCGGGCTTGTTTCTGGTATGTATCTGTTGTTATTTTTTGGTTACACTATATGGTTTTGATTACTGTGGCTTTGTACTATATTCTGAAATCTGGAAATCTGATGTTTCTTGCTTTGTTTGTCTTGTGCAGTAGTCTTTCCTTTCCCTACTTTCTAAGAAGGGGAGGGGGGGTTATTTCTGCTCACAGTTTTAGAGTGTACAGTCATTTATGGAGTGGAAGGTATGGCAACAGGAAGGTGAGGCAGATTGTCACATTGTTTCTGGTGCTCAGCTGGTTTTCTCCACTTATCTCTCCTAGGACTAAAACATATTTTATAATATATTTTCATTTTTATTAATTCTTTGAAAATTATATGCATGTACATAATATATTCCAATGACACTTACCTCATGGAACCCTGCACCACCAATTCCCATGCTCCCAAAAAGTTCTCTTCCAACTTCCAGGCCTTTTTTTTTTTTTTTTGGTGACTCATTGATCTTGACCAGGGTCAAGAGTGTGGGTGTGGATGGGTGTGAGCTCTCTGCTAGAATGTGGGTAATTCACATTCATCTGTGGCTACTTCACTGACATCAATGACACCAGTTCCTCCAGCAGCACTCAGATGAGGGCTAAGGCCCATGAGCCCCTCTTCCTTCCATGACCATTCAATAGTCCTTTGCAAATATGGGGTAGTTTATGATCCCATGTAAATTTTAGAAGTACTTTTCTTTCTTTTTTTTTAATGTGTAAAACATCATTTCAATTCTGGTGACAGTATAGGGATCTGAAATATCTCAAACAATTCTGATAAATTCATGTCCCAGTAAACCTGTCCTAGATAACTAGGGTTTCTATTGCTTTGAAGAGACACCATGACCACACAACTCTTTTTTGTTGTTGTTGTTGCTGTTTTGTTTTGTTTTGTTTTTGTTTTTTTGAAACAGGGTTTCTCTGTGTAGCTTTGGCACCTTTCCTGGCACTCACTCTGTAGCCCAGGCTGTCCTCAAACTCACGGAAATCTGCCTGCCTCTGCCTCCACGTGCTCGGATTAAAGGCCTGTGCCACCACCACCCTTTGACCACACAACTCTTATAAAAGAAAACAATTAGCTTGGCTTGCTTACAGTTCAGAGACAGACATGGTGGTGGAGCTGAGAGTCCTGCATCTTGATCCAAAGGCAACAGGAAGTGAACTGTCTCACTGAGCATGGCTTGAGTATATATGAGACTTCCACAATGACACACTTTCTCCAACAAGACCGACCACATCTACTCCAACAAGGCCACACCTCCCATTAGTGCCTCTCTTTTTGGGGGACATTTTCTTTCAAACCACCACAAAACCTATCATAAATTTAAAATGCACTTACACATCTATTCTATTCACCACTAACATAGTTTACTGACAGTGCATCCTAGAGTCTTAAGCATGCGCTCCTTGTCACTTAGCTGTGGCTCTTAGCCTCTTCCCAGTGGTGTGAGGTTGTCTGTCAGTTTGTGCCCACATTTTAACTGGACTATTTGTTACTGTTGTCCATTTTAAGAGTCTTTGTGTGTTCTGGACAACAGCACTTTATCTGAATTCTCTGTTGACATATTTCTCCTCAGATCATGGCTTGTTTTTCTTTCTTTCAGCAATGTCTTTAACAAGCATGACATTTTAGTTCTAGTGAAAGTTATTTATCAATTCTTTCATAGTCTATGCCTTCCTATTGCAGTATAGTTCTACCCCAGCCCTAGTTCAGTTCACAGTATTTCCAGTATCACCAAAATACTTCAGAGGGCATTTTAGTTCTGCATTTTATATTTTTTGTGCTCCATTTTCATTTAACCTTTATGAAGTGTAAAGGCTGTGTCTAAATTCCTTGTACATGGGCAGTAACAGAGCTCTCTGTTACTAGCTTTGTTCCTTTGTCATGCTCCGCTGACCATCTGTGGGTTCATCCTGAGCACTCTGCTCAGTTCTGTCTGTGTGGCCTTTCATCAATACCATACTTCCACAGGTATCTGGAGGTCAGGTAGTGTTAGTCTTGTAGCTGTCTCTAGATTTCAACATTAAAGCTATCCTGTCTCTTTTCCCTTTCCATATGCACTTTACAAGGAGTCTATTGGTAATCATAAAATGGCTTTCTGGAATTTCACTGAGGATTGAATTGAATGTATATATCAGGCTGGGAAGAACAATATTGTCCTTCATCAAACTTGGCAATATTGAGTCATGGAATATCTAGTAAATTATTTAACTTCTTTTGTCAAAATTCTGACATTTTACAGAAAGGGAAAAAAATCACATGCAGATCCTATCTCTTAATATTTGTATGTTTGTAAATAAGAGAGCATAAGAGTGGATGTAAGCTATGAAACTAGATAAAAGACCATGACAGGTATAAAGTTTTGAGAAAGTGACTGGGGAGGAGGGCAAAGGGATATTTGTGATATGAAAGAAAAAGGAGGTTAATTGTGTCGGTAGGGCAGAAAAGGTGGGAAGGGGTAAATGGGAGAGAAAAGGATGAAAGTGAAACAACAGAAAACTTTTTTTTTTTTTTTTTTTTGGTTTTTTGAGACAGGGTTTCTCTGTGTAGCTTTGCGCCTTTCCTGGAGCTCACTTGGTAGCCCAGGCTGGACTCGAACTCACAGAGATCCACCTGGCTCTGCCTCCCGAGTGCTGGGATTAAAGGCGTGTGCCACCAATGCCCGGCAGAAAACGTTTTTTATAGCAAAACCCAATTGTTTTTATGTTAATAAAATAAAGTTTAAAAATATTTTTGCTACTTTCAGCATATATAAATTGTACATATTTTGATACATTTACACTTACGGTTTGGAGGGTTGTAATGGTACTTGTCAAATTCATTGCTGTTGTAAAAAGGGTGTTTTTGTAGTGTTGTGTGGTGCTATTCCTCAGAAAACATGAACAAATGTCTACTTACTTTAGATAAGGAAATGACAACAGAGCAAAGGAATATCACTAAAGACCAACTTCATGATAAACCATCAAGGTTCATTGGGGTTACTTTCAGGGATGTGATCGGTTACTTATGGGAGCATAAATAACTCAGTCAGCTACATCCCTCAGAATCCACACAGCATTGGTAATGGCTCACAAAACTGAGAAACTTGGGAGTGCGATGCATAGCTTGCAGGCAGCTCAAGAGAACGGTCTTTTTTGGAGGCAGCTCAAATAGTTTCAGCCTCTTCCTAGCAGTTCATTTGGTCTCTGCCTCTTTGAAACAGTTTAGCTTTTCTAAGAGTGGATCTTAGTAGTTCTCACTGCTTAAATAAGGTTGGTGAGAAAGGGGCCCGTGAATCCAGTCAATTTCAGGGAATTTCTGAAACTTCTGAGTTGCTTAATTCCCTTTACAACATCTTGAGTCTCAGTGAGCTTCCGCACAAAACAATGTTTTATTCCAGAAACTTGCTGCCCAAATGGATTAACCTTTTATCTAGCAACACTGTTATAATTGCTTATTAATTTTAAGAGATTTGTTTTGTCAACTGTGGTGGTATTGTGTTCCCCAAAATATTGTGTACCTTAATAAACTTATCTGGGGTCAGAGACAGAACAGCCACAATATTAAATATGAGGATAGGCAGTAGTAGCATACGCCTTTAATCCTAGCATTCCAGAGACAGAAATCCCTCTGGATCTCTGTGAGTTCAAGGCCACATTGGAAACGGCCAGGCATGGTGATCCACACCTTTAATCCCAGGGAGTGGTGGTAGAAAGCAGAAAGGTATATAAATCATGAGGACCAGAAACTAGCAGCATTTGGTCTGGAGAGGCCTTTGGCCTGGAGAAGCATGTGGCTGGTTAAGCATTCAGGCTTCTAGCAGCAGTTCAGCTGAGACCTATTCTGGATGAGGGCTCGGGGCATCCAGTCTGAGGAAACAAGACCAGCTGAGGATTCAGCGAGGTGAGATAGCTGTGGCTTATTCTGTCTCTCTGATCTTCCAGTGTTCACCCCAATACCTGGCTCAGATTTGTTTTATTAATAAGACTGTTTAAGATTCATGCAACAGTCAACTCTTTGGGGATTTTAAGAAGGAGGATAATGTGAAAGGCAGATTTCTTTCTAACTTTCCTGAATGTGTTCACATACTTTTCTGATTACATTAGATAGGACCTACAGTGGAAGGCTGAAAAGTGGCTGAGAAGGGACCTCCCTGGCCTGTTTTTAATCTAGTAAGAAAGCTTCAAATATCTCATTGTGACTATGACATTAGCAGTAGATCTTCAGAAAAAATAGATATTATCAAATTGAAGAAGTTTCCCTCTACTGATAATTTAGTGAGAGTTATAATAATGAATGAATCTTCTATTCTGTCAAATACATTTTCTGAACATACCCATAAAAGCATGCCATTTTTCTTCTTTAAATTGTTGGTTTGATAGATTCATCAATTGATTTTTCTAATGTTAAACCAGTCTTGCATACTTTGAATAAATCATACTTGTCCATGCTGTCTAATTTTTCTTGTACACTGATGTATTTGATTTTATTGAGGATTTTTATAACTATGTTCATTAGAGTATGGCCTGTGGTTTTCTTGGACCATCTGCATGGACTTGATATGAGTATGTTTCTAGTTTATAGAAGGACATATAAAGGGTTTCCTCTGGTCCTTCATTATGAAAGAGATTGTAGAGAATTAGTGCGAGCTCTTTCTTAAACATTTGATAGAATTTACCAATAAACTCATGAGACTTGGAGCTCAGGTGGGTGATTTTTATACTCACTATGCATCCCTGAGAGAGAAAACAACCTATGTTCCATATATTCTTCTTCTAATGCACTGCTCATTTTATTTGAATTACTGCTTTAATGTTCATGATGGTTAGGCTGTATGTTGCCTTTTCTGTAATGGCTTCATGACATTTGGGCATTAAGAGTAAGCTGGTTACACCATGATCTTTATCTGAAGGGTTGTTAGAAGATGTGTTATTCCTGAGTCGTTTATTAGCCTTGAGAGTAAAGCTTATGATGGAGATGGCCTTGGGACAGTGTTCTGAAAGCAGGTTCAATTTCCTTAGCAGAACTAAGCATTTATCCTTATACCCATTTTAAAGATTTATTTTAAAGTAATTTTTCATTTCACCTAAACTTTATGTTATTTGAAATCTTAGGTGATAATCTCTTAATTTTGTTTTTAAATTTTACAAAGTCTATAAAATTACAATTTTCTTTTTAATGTTTCTAATATTTTTCAAATCTCACATTGCAGTTATTTTTCCAAGAGGCAAACACTGACTTTTGCATTCACGTCCCATTTCTGTTCATCAGCTTCCCACAATGTAATGCCTTAAACCAGCACACATTTGTCTTCTAACAGTTCTGCGGGCGAAATCCACAATGCTCTCCCTGGGCTGAGATCTCCATGTCTGTGGCATCACACCCTGGGAGTTGTGAGGGACAATCGGTTCCTTGCCTTTTGCAGTTCCTTGAGTTGTGCTTTCTTGGCTGGTGGCTTCTTCCTCTGTCTTCCCAGTCAAAAGCATAGCACCTTGCATCAGCTGTCTTGTTGCCTTCTGTCTCTACAGTCAGATATTCCTGCTTCCCTCTTACAAGACACTTGTAATTGCATTTAGGGACCACCAAGATAATCTAGAATAATCTACATTTTCTCAAAACATTTTTTGTATGCAGCCAGAAATGGGACAGCTGGATCATATGGCAGATGTATTTTTAGCTCTTTGGAGGAACCTCCATGCTGCTCATCATAATGGCTGCTCTCATTTCCATTCTCACCAGCAGTCTGGAAGGTTTTCTTTTCTCCTTATCCTAACCAGCATTTGTTATTTTTGTGGTTTTGATAATAACCACTCTAACTAGGGTGAGATGACCTCTCATTGTGGTTTTGATTTCATTTTCCTGATGGCTAGTGATGCTAAAGAATTTTTTCATACACTTGTGGGTTTTTTTGTAATTCTTATTAGAAATGTCTATCCAGTCTTGTTAGATTATTTTTGTTATTGTTGGCACTTTAAGTTCCTTTGCTATTCTGAATATTGCACCCTTGTCTCATGGCTGATTTGTAAGTCATTTCTTCTCTGAGGGTAGTCTGTTTGCTCTGTTGACTGGTTCCTTTGCTATACAGATCCTTGTTTTGATATATGCTATTTCTCCACATTTGCTTTTATTTTCTCTGTTTTGTTATTTTTATGTTGTATAGTTTTATTAATCTTCCCTCTTTGGCCTCTTTTGATAGATAATTAAATAATTTATTTTGAGGTTTTGAATTTTCTAGTACATGTATTCATGTAAGATTTCAAAGTCCATTGGAAATATCTGTAGCTGCATTCAATAAGCTTATTGTGTAGTATGCTCATTATGGCCTGGTCAAATATTTTAAATTTTGGTTAAGTGATTATGGTTCGCCTTGGTCATCATTTTAAGAGTGTTATTTAGTTTCTAAACATTTTAAAATATTTATACTCATCTGTTTCTGAGTTTAATTTAATTATCCTTAAGCCAAAGCATAATTTTAATCTTTGATTAGCAAGCTTTTGGTGTGCCTGTATATGCAGGTGTAGGGGTATGTGTATGTGTGGGATATCATGCAACTGCATATATGTGTGAAGGCCAGAGGTCAACCATGGTGTCAGGGTCAAGAGTTGTCTGGCTCTGCTGAGATAGCTTCTGTCATGGGGACCTGGTTTCATCAGTTAGGCTTCGCTGACTGGCTGGTCAGTGACCCCAGGGATCAACCCTTTCCTACCTCTCTGATTAGCTACCTTTTAGAATCAACTTAATAGGCTGTCAATTTGATGCTTGAAAATACCATTTTAAGTACGTGTCTATATATTTAGGAGAAGTATCTTATTTAGTTCCACTATTTGCTTAGAAAGTGAATTTGAAGTTACATACATTGACCATAGATTTGTATATTTCATTTTAATCATATTAAGTTTGGATTTATATATTGTAAGCTATTCATTTGATGGATACAAACTTAGTATTATTATATATTTTTGATAGAGTAACAATTTTCATAGACTAATGACCTTCTTATAAATGCTTATGTTTTAAATGTATGTAGTTTTGTATTATATAGCTCCACAATCTTTATTTTAGTTTATATTAGTATTCATAAAAATGGGTTTTTTTGCTATCTTCTTACATGATTTCTGTGTCTTATTACCTGCATTCCTCCATATATTTAAAAACTTATAGTTTACATCTTGTTAGGAACATGCCTTTTTAAAAATCCCACATGAAAATCTCAACTACTTTCTCCACTACTATTAAATATCATATTGTGCAGGATTGGTGTTATCCTTTCTAAGTGGTTAATTAAATCCTTAAATTAGAAGCATCAGGATTTCTATTTTAGTAGATAGGTATTTAATTATTGACTTGATTTTTGTAGGAATCATGTGCCTTATAGAATTATGTTCCTTCTTTGTGGTTAGTTTTAATAGCTGTGGTTTTCCACACATTGATCCTTTAGAATGAGAGCATGTAAGACCCAGGGCTATTTAGAGTTGTATTCTTTAGTCTAGATATTGAGTTCTAATTTAATTACATAGTGATTGGGGGTTATATACTTTATTAATTCCATTTTTGTAGTGTGTTGAAACTTATTTTATAGTCCAGAATAAGTCTGAGTTAAGATGATCACACATGTTTGTTTAGTGTGCAAACAAGGCAGCAGTTGCATACAGTTTCCTATGAATACTGACACAATTGTATTGGCCATGCTGTTCAAACCTGCATCTGCCTAGGACCAGTGTTCTGATGTTGAAATTTCTTTTGTCGTTCATATAAGTGACTGAGGGTCAATACAGTTCTTTGAAAATGAAAATATCTTTTCATTTTGAAATGTATAAAATTAACTGCACATTAAAACTTCAGTTGATTTTTTTTTTATTTTCTAAAACTCTAACAAAGCCATTTCCTTGTCGTCTGACTTCCATGGCTAAGGATGAGAAGAAAGCTCCCATTCTCTGTCGTCTCTTAATCAGAAGTGTGTTCCCTCTCTGGGACTCTGGTTCCCATCTTCCTCTGGTTCTCAGGATGCACCTAGGCTATGATTAACCCTGTGCAGATTCTTTCTGAGCATCCTACTCCTGGCCCACTGAGCCCCTGGGATCTTTGGGTTGGTGTATTTCATCACACAATAGAAACATCATTTTTAAATATCACTTTGTAAATAACTGTCTGCTCTCTTCACCTATGGGACTAAATGTATGCATTCCCAAAGATCCAAAATAACTTTTACATTCCTATACTGATTTCATTTTTCCATGTATATTCAATTTAAAGGTTTTCTGCCAGCCAGCCTTTGAGTTCACTGTTTTATGCTATATAGTTTATTATTAACCTACCAGTGAGTTCTTTATTTCAGTACTTTATACATCTCTTACATATAACCAGTTTTACACCTTTTAGATCTCAGTTAAAATGTGTCATATTTGTATGAAATTTCATGTATTCCCTCAATCGTTATCATATTATTTACAGCTATGAGTCTTTATACTCTCCACCAGCATCTGAACCACTTCTGTGCTCACATCTACCAGTGCTCTTTGTGAGTGCTAGCCACTTTTCCTTCTTCCTGACATGCTCAGTAGTTTCTTTCATTGTATTCTTCAGATGATAGCTTTGTATGAAACCCAGTGATTTTATCTCCCACTGATGAATGTTGAGCTTTGTGAACATGCAGATGCTCTTTGACTTACGTTATACCTACTTCCTAATAAACAATTGTGAATTGACAATGTTGTAAACCAAAAGTATTTTAATTAGAACAATCCCCCATATTTGTGGTTTTAATTTGCATGGTTTCAGTTGGCTGCTGTCAACCACAAACCAACAGCATTACTTTTTCATTACGACCCACATTCTCGTAACTATTTATTGCACCACATTGTTAAATATTCTATCTTGTTAGCAATTATCACTCTCTTTGTATTCCTAACATGTAAATTATAGATATATATATGTACTGAAAAGGCAATATACATAAGATCTGGCAGTATATATCAGATCCTCCACAGATAACAGCAATGCTACACACCTGCTCATCCTTCCAGGCTAGAAAGGCACTGCCCACTACACCATGGCTACTTACCTTGCTATTGTAGGGCAGTCAGAACTACAGCTGCTCAGTATCACAAGAAAAAAATTTACCACTTATTACTAGCCCAGGAAGGGATCAAAGCAAAAAAAAAAGAAATTACATATGCTTTCCTGCTGAATACATATAAATTTGGTACCATCTAATGTCAAAAATTTGGAGGTCAAAACCATCTTAGATGAGGGACTGTATGTTTGGGACTGATAGTCTAAATCATGTCAAAGTCCACATTCATACTTACTCTGAAATGTCTAATAATGTCCCTTAAGCTTTTGTACAGGCTTTGTCCAGAGCATGAAGGTCAGGGCTATTAAAAGCAATTTCCTGGGACATTTTGCTCTGCCTGGGGTAAAGGGTATTTGGCAAAAATTTACTGTTTTTTGTATCTTCTGTATCATTTCATGCATCCTTTCATTTTGGATACATTGCGTTGTTTTTTATTCTCTCTTTTCTTCATAATTTGTACCGTAAGCCTGTTGTACTCTCATTCAAAGAAATGTTTCCTTAATATCTCAATATCTGCCATTACCTTCATATCTTCCTTCAACTTTCTTTAAACTTGTTTTAATTGTCATTCTTTTGTGGGGATGATGACAGTCTTAATAATTTTCAGTCTTTTAGTTTTGCATATGTACACATACAAGATCATCAGTATTCCTCTAGGTATTACTTTTGGTTCCATCTAGTACTCATTAATATTAAGTTTCAAACATTGTCCAATCTTTATTCTGCTTAATTATTCAATCCATAAATTACTTAGAAGTACTTTAATTTAAAAACACCTGTGACTTGACTGTTTTGTTGTTAATTTCAAGAAAAATTACATTTTTATTTAAAGAGATTTGATTGCTAGTGCATAAGCTTAATGTTGATTTTTTTTTTATCCATTGTCAATGCTTGAAATGTACATGTCAATCAGAAGATCAGAATTCAGATTGCAGTTTCTGTGGCAACCAGTTTGCTTCTGATTCACTTTTTTCAACAGGTGCACCCCTAAGCAATCCCAACTCAAAGTGAGATTGGTTTACATGCATCTTTGCCTTAGGTGGTACCAAAACTCTAACCTCCAAGACCAACCAAATTTCACCCACTTTATCTATCTCCTCTTCTTTTACGCAGGCTAGTGACTGTGACTAGAAGTTCTGATGCCTAGTTCCTACCCTGAAAACTTGAGATGTTATGACCAACTGGAAAATTAATTACTCTCTTGTTAGCTACATGGTGTTCTTTGAGAGGATCAAAACTATTTAAAGTTACTATTTTGGTTAGTGTCCTATGTGAAGTTAGTTCAAAATTCTCTCTGACGGAAACTAAAGTTCATCCATTTTGTTCCATATGGAAATTCATTTGACTCTATGACATTCACTGAACCATCCAGTCTCCACAAACTGATCACGATTACACCTTTTCCTAAGTCCAGAACCCATTTTTATTGCTCTATTCTTTCTAACATTTATGGCATGCTTTTTCTTACTTATGATAATAAATAGATAGCAGAGTCAATCTTTGTTTATCCATTCTTCTTTTTATTCAGTACAGATCTTTGAACTCAGTTTCTAAAAATTGCTGCTGGGTGTGAGGATTACTTTGAATTGATATGATAATCTGAGAATTGACTTTGAAAAGTATTTAATCTATCCATCTATGAATATCTTATAATTCTTCATATATTTTTCATATTGTTCTTTCTATCATTTAATTCTCAAATCCAATATTATAGCATTTCTCTGTTTCAAGGGTTCTTAAAACTGTTTAACTAAAGGCACATGTGATTTCTTATTCTATTGCAGAGATTATTTGGAAGCTTGAGTTTTTGGTTTTGTGTTGCTTTTATATAGGATATAGCTGAATTCATAGCATACTGAGTGCACATACATGGAATCTGATAAATTTACTTACTGTTTTTAACTGTTGCCTATGAATTATTTTTCATTTTCTGCATACATGCTCATATTTTTCAAGAATGCTGGGAACTTTGCTCCCGAACAGTTCTTAAGGCTCTTGCTTTCTTCTCTTCTCACAGGAGTCTTGTGAATAGAAGTGTTAGCAGCATGCATCCTCAGCTCATCGACAGCCAAGAGCACTGGCAGCATTTCACCTTCACCATGTTTTCTAGCCATGGCCCATAACCTTTCAAGATGAAAAAGGTCCTTTCTCTTCCAAGTGTTCAAAGAATATTTATCATGACTGAATTTTCTCTATATCGGTAATGTGGTCATAGAAATGACATGGTTTTTTTTATTATTATAATCATTTAAACCTGGACTGAGCATGACTTTTCTGTGTTACCTTCTTTACATATTGTTGAACTAATTTTGCATAATAATTGTTTCAAATTATTTCATCTATGATTACAAGTGAGACTGAAATATGAATTTTCTACCAGACCATGGCTCTTTTAAATTATTTTTGAAACCATCTTATTTTTCTTTCTTCTTGATATATTTTATCCATAGAAATAGATATTAAGTATCTGATTTATTCATGTGTTTTATTGTTTTCATTTAGTCTAAATATTTAATATTTTATTTGAATACCTTTATTTGTAATGTTTATATGCTTTTCCTCTAATGGTTTAAATGGACATATTTCAGGCTTTATGGGCCATACAGTGTGGTATGGCCATTCCACATGCCTACTGTGGCCCCAACTCAGGCAAGGAAGTATGTGAATAAAATGTTGATGCATTTTAAGGAAAACTCTGTTCTAACCTGGCCATTTGAATTTCACATAGTTTTTAAAAGTGATGATACATTAATCTGTTTTTCCTATTATTTGAAAACATGCAAGTCACCATGTGGATGTACAAAATAGAATAGATTGCTTAGGCAGCAGCTTGCACTTTATCAGTCTGCCATAGAACTGCCCTTCGCAGGGATCTAAGTTCTGTGGGGTCATTAATATTCACAAACTCATTATTTTCCAGTTGATCTATTATTGAAAAATGTTCTCTTGTTGCTTCTTCACTAGCTATTCATGCCACTGCCCCACTGCTGACATCATCTATGATGTCATTGCTGTGGCACCATTCATTCACATTGCAGACCCCAGATTGTGCAGTAGCCAAGATAGTTACAGAAAGGTGTCTGCTAAAGACTGGTGCTGCTTCTGTTGAGTATTGATGAAAAATCTCACCAAAAGAGGTATTTCCATCATGTTTTGTGTTTTTCTCTTTCTTTCTGTCTTCATGGCTCCTTGAGGACTTTGGTGACCAGGGTATGGACTGAAGGTACCACCTCATATATCTGTTCTGAATGATGTTTCACTGCCATTCTCAGACCTTTCCAATCACCAATCACCTTGATAATGTCATTAACAACTGTTTTTGGAGATAGATATAGGAGACTGATCTTGGGGTCCAAAAAAGCTGTGGCACCAATCTCACCTTGGATGCACTTCAGGTACATGCCTTGGATCTTGCTGGGGTTGTATTTGGTCAGCATGGTGGAGGTGGCTGGTGTTGGATGAACCTGGATTCAGGGCAACTGAAGAAAATTGCACTGTAGTGTTCTCCAAGCAGAAAGCTCAAAAGTCCCATACTCATTCTATTGTTGTTTATGGTTTTTATTTGTAAAACTGACAAATTAAGTGTGTTGTTGGGTTTTGATTTTAAATCCTTTTCAACATCCAAAATTTTAGCTTTTGCAACTCTCTGAAGGCCCCTTCTATGGTGTTCTCTTAGCCTTGGAGGGTGTGGGGTTGAGAAAAGTGTATCATCTAGTGAGTACTCAATAGTTACTTACGTCAGCACTCTGATGAGACTGCATTAACCACTACCCACTAAAATAAAAGGTTTCTCTAATCGAGGTTGAGAACTGCATGAACCTATGGATATAAATATTAATATTTAGAAGACAGTTTGGCAATGTGACCCTTTAAGAAAAACGCCAATAAGTTCTCCCCTAGGGCCTATGTCTTCCCTAGCTATGGTTTTTAGCCATGTTTACAGTAGGAGGTATGAGTTCCATTCTGTGGAGCAGGCTTCAAACCAATCAAGGGAGCTGTTGGATCTCCTATAAACAGTCTTGTTAATATTGTGCCAGTGGACACATCTTGCCTGGCATGTTGCTATTATGGCATGTGAGGTCCAACGCTGAGTGAGACCACTGATGCATTTCCTCCCCTAGCATTCTACACTGCCCCTTTCAGCACTCGGAAAACTAGCCAGTCAGGAGAGAGCTCCTGTGTCTTCAGTGATAGAGCCTTACCATCTAGTTATGGTGGGTAGTGAAGAGCAATGACAATAGCTTGTGTTGGTTTGGGAATCTCTGGAACTCTCTGACCAATATTTCATTGGCTGGTAACTCATTCCTGGCACTGAGACTGTCATTTAATTACTTGTGACTCTTAGAAGCAGTTTCACTTACCCATGTTGGATACCTTTGTTCAAATTCATTTTTAAAACACTTCATTTTAAGTCGCTTACAAACTACTGGAGTTTAGAAGGTTTCTTCATATATCCTTAGTTTTGATGATCCAGTTCCACTCAAACCTTTAGATCTCAGTATCTGCCCTCCCCACTTTTTGAAGGGTTTACTAACCATTTATATTTTTTCTTTTGAGAACTTTCTATTCAATTTCATAGGCCCCTCCCCACCCCCTTTTAAACTGGATTGCTAGTTGTCTTGATGCTTAGATTTTTAGTTCTTTTATGTTCTACACACTAGTACTCTGCCAGATGTATAGTTGGCAAAGTTTTTCTCTCATTCTTTGGGCTGCCTCCTTATTTGATTGACAGTTTACTATATAGAAGCTTTTTAGTCTCAGGTGATCCCACTTGTCATTTGCTGATCTGATTTCCTATGATATTGGAATCCTACTTGGAAAGTCCTTACCTGTGCTTATAACTTGAAAGATGTGCCTCATTTTTCCTCTAACAGTTTTGAGATACCAGGACTTAGGTAGTCCTTGACCTGTTTGAACTGAGGTTTTTGCAGGTTGAGATGTAAGGATCTAGCTTCATTTTCCTGCATCTCGAAATTTAAGTTTTCTGGCACCATTTGTCTTTTCTCCAATGTATATTTTCTTGCAACCTTTATCAAATATCAGGTAGCTGTAGTTGTTTGGACTTATATTGGGGCCCTCTATTTTTTGCAGTGATCTATGTATTTATTTTTGTGCCAATGTCATACTGTTTTATTACTACAGTCCTATAGGATAAATCAAGTATGGTGATAGCTTCCACGGTATTTTTTCTGCTCAGGAATGCTTTGGCTGTCCCTTGTCTTTTGTCTATCTGTATATATATATATATATATATTGAGATTATTTTTTTCTGTCTTTAGTTCTAGGTCCTCTTTTTTTTTATTGGAATTGAACTAAATCTGTAAATTGATTTGATAAGTGGCCATTTTTCCAGGTTAATTATTTTAGTCTGTGAACCTTTCTCTCTTCTAGTATCTGCCTCAATTGCATGAAATTTCTATAGCAGAGGCCTTTCATTTCCTTGGGTAGCTTTGCTCCTAGGTGTTTGTTTTATGTCGTGAGAGGGTGGTTTCTTTGTCACTGCCATTGCTGTATAGGGAAGCTCTGGTTTTTAATGTGGTAATTTCATACCCTGCAAAATTAACCAGCTTTAAAAAAGGGGGGTTTTGGTGGAGTCATTGCTGTCTCATAATAGAATCATATCGTCTTCCAATAGGGATGTCTTGTCCTCTCTTGCTTCTGTTGTATCCCCTTTATTTCATCCTCTTGTCTTCTTGCTTTACCTGTGACTTCATGTGTTATATTGAACAATACTGTGAGAGTCGATGCCTTTGCTTTGTTCTGGTCCCAGTAGGGATGTTTATTTATTTACTTTACACATTTAACATGATGTTGGCTGTTTTCTATAGCTTTTATCATGGTAAGGTATTACCTCTCTGTCCATAGCCTCTCCATGGCTTTATCAGGAAGAAATGTTAGGTTTTTGTCAAAGGCCATATATATATATACCTAATGAGAAGACCATGTGGTTTCTTTGTTTGAGTTTATATATATGATGGAAAACATTTATTGACTTCAGTCTGTTGAATTATTCTGCATCTCTAGAATGAAACCACTTGGTCATGATGAAGGATCATTGTTATATGATCTTGAATTCAGTTTGCCAGTATTTCATTGAGAATTTTTGCATCTATGTCCATCAGAGAGATCAGCCTGTAATTTTCATTTTTGTGATTTTGTATCAGTGTAATACTGTCTTCATAGGAAACCTCCTTCCTTTTCTGTTTCATGGGATAATTTAAGTGATATTGGTATTAATTCTTCTTGGAAGTTCTGATAAAATTCTGTAGTGAATCTATCTGGTCCTGGGTTTGTTTTATTTGGGGGGACTCTTTATGTTACTGTTTCCATTTCACTGATGGTCATGAATCTGCTTAAAATATTTATGTTATGTTGTTTAATTTTAGTGTATTGTGTGTGTCTAGGAATCTATGCATTTCTTTCAGATTTTCCAATTTCATGGAATAGTCGTTTTTAAAGTCTCTCATTATTTTCTTCATTTTACTGATGTCTGTTATGATGTTTTCCTTTTTGTTTTTGTTTTTAATTTTATTGATTTGAGTTTTCTCTCTCATGGTTAATTTGACTAAGGATTTGTCAGTCTTGTCAATCTTTTCAAAGAACCATCTCTTCATTTTATGGATTTTTTCATTTCTATTATATAATTTCAAACTTTATTTTCAGTATCTCTTCTTGTCTATTATTCTAGGATTTTGCTTGTTTGGTTTTTTTTTCAGTGCTTTCATGTGTATCATTAAGTTATTAACTTGAGTTATATAAAATCTTTTGATGTAGCTACTTATCACTATATTTTAGGACTACTTTCATTTTGTCCCATAGATTTATATATGTTATATTTTCATTTTCACTCAATTCTAGGAATCTTAAGAATCCCATCTTAATTTTTTTTAGTGTCCCAATTACTATTTAATACTGCATTATACAGGCTCCATTAGATTTTGTACTTTCTGTATTTTCTATGGCTGTTGATATCTAGCACTATTTCATTATAGTAAGAAAGAATACAAGATGTTATTTCAAGTTTCCTAATTTTTGCAACTTGAATATGTTCTAGCATATGCAGAAAGTTCCATGAGCTCCTGAGAAGAATGTTCAGAGTTTTTGTTTAGAATTTTTTGCCGATACCTGTTATGCCTGTTTGGTTAATGATGTCATTTAACTTCAATATTTTTCTGTTTAATGTTTGACCAGATAAATTGATGAGAATGTAGTATTAAAATTACCCACTCTCACTGTCTTTGGATTAATCTGTAGTTTTATATCTAGTAGCATTGTGTGTGTGTGTGTGTGTGTGTGTGTGTGTGTGTGTGTGTGTGTGTG
>CABHPR010144375.1:0-16353 GCA_902168415.1 Peromyscus melanophrys | reverse complement strand
GTGTGTGTGTGTGTGTGTGTGTGTGTGTGTGTGTGTGTGTGTGTGTGAAATTGGGTGCACCTATGCTTGGTGCATGTGTTGGCTAGTAGACATCTGAGAGGAGGGAACTTCGATGATACCTCTGTAAGAACCAGTTGTAGGCAAGCCTGTGGGATATTTTCTTAATTAGCGATTATTTGGGAAGGGCCCAGCCCATTGTGGATGGGGCCACTGCTAGGCTGCTGGTCCTGGCTTCCGTAAGAAAGCAGGCTGAGCAAACCATGGGGAGCAAGCCAGTAAGCAGCACCCTTCCATGGCCTCTCCATCAGCTTCTGCCTTCAGGTTCCTGCCCTGATTGAATTCCTATCCCAACTTTTTCAGTGATGAAATGTAATATGGAAATGTAATACAAATAAACCTTTTCCTTCCCAATTTGTTTTTGGTCATGGTGTTTCATCACAGCAATAGTCACCGTAAGTATGAAAGAGCAGGTATGCCTGGAATTGTAATACCCTTCGGTGGCTTATACCATTGGTAAGTATAAAAGGCACAAAGCTACACAGAGAAACCCTGTCTCGAAAAACCAAAAATAAATAAATAAATAAATAAATAAATAAATAAATAATAAAAGTAAAGTGCTCCTCCTTATGTCTCCGAGTAGTTTTCGTTTGAAGTCTACCATACCCAATAGTGGAACATCAATGGCTGCTTGTTTCCCAGTTTCACTTACTGGAGACGCCTTTCTCTATCCTTTCCCCTCAGGTGGTTTCTATCATGGATGGTGAGGTTTACTTCCTAAAGGTGGCCAAATGATAGGCCATGTTTTCTAAACCGGTCTGCTAGTCTGAGTGTCTATTTAGGAATTGAGACTGCTAAAATTTGGAGTTCTTATTAAAAGATGTGTATTACTTCCTGTCACTTTGTTGATATTTTGTTTTCATAAACCTTGTTCAACCATCCTGGTGGTGTCTGTTCCCTATGACCTCTTGCATGTGTTTATCCTTCTCTTCAGTCTGAAGTATCCCTTCCAATTTCCTCTGCAGAATTAGGTTAGTAGTCATATATTCCTTTCATCTGTTTTTTTTAATCATGTAAAGTTATTATTTCCTTTTAGATTTTAATAGATAGTTTTGTTTGAGGAATGCTAATCTAGATAGACAGTTGTGGTCTTTGAGAACCTGAATGCCTCTTTCCAAGCCCTTCTGGATTTTGAAAATATTTGTGTTGGATAATCAGCTGTCATTCTGATGAGTGTGCCTTTGTAAATGGCTGCTCTCTCCTGCTGTGGGATGGTCTGTATGTCAAATTACTCTGATTGGTCAATAAATAAAACACTGATTGGCCAGTGGCTAGGCAGGAAGTATAGGCGGGACTAACAGAGAGGAGAAAAGAACAGGAAGGTGGAAGGAGACACAGCCAGCCACCGCCAGGACAAGCAGCATGTAAAGATGCCGGTAAGCCACGAGCCATGTGGCAAAGTATAGATTTATAGAAATGGATTAATTTAAGATATAAGGACAGTTAGCAAGAAGCCTGCCACGACCATACAGTTTGTAAGCAATATAAGTCTCTGTGCTTACTTGGTTGGGTCTGAGCAGCTGTGGGAATGGCAGGTGAGAGAGATTTGTCCTGACTGTGGGCCAGGCAGGAAAACTCTAGCAACACTCTCTTACAGCTTTCCATAACTGATGTTCTAGGACCCTTTACTTCTCAGAACTGGGAGGTAGTGGATGGCAGATGTGTGGCCTGGGGACTCAGGGTCAGAGAAGCCTCACCTGTCAGTACCTGTAGCGAGGGACATGGTGAACAATTAGGTTCTTGACTCAGGTGTCTTACTAGTTTATAATTTGACCAGTTAGCTCTTATTTGTGTGTCTTTAAAAGTGCATATTCTGCATTGTTTAGTGCAGCCTTTTGTAATATATTTCCAGCTGGTCAAATTAGTTAATTTGTATTTCAGGAATAGCTCTTAATTACTTCTTTTTCAAATTGCTTTTACAGTCATTAAATTTCTTCAAATCTCCCACTGCCTGATTTGTTTGTTTTTTTAACTTGGAAAAAAATAGTTTTTCTTTATGTATTTTGATGATGTTTTGAGAGATAGCTAAATTTATAATTGAACTTATTAATGTATTTTTAAGTCTCCACGAATGCATTCATTTTAAAAGTGCATTTTGATTACTGTTAATTTACTTACATTAGGCTTCTTTAATGCTAAAAGGAGATATATTTCTAATTCTTTTACTTTCATATTTTGCATTTTTGCAGGATTACTCTTACTATGAAACACTTCGGATTTTTCTCTTTTGCATTTTATGTGACAATGTGTCAGTCTATATACAATGTAACATTGATTATATTGGAGCTTATATTAGCCAGTTTTCTCATTTCCTTTCATTTATCTGCTTCTTCTATGTTCCCTTAACCCCATTCTTGCCTCCTTTTCTATTTCTTTTATTATTTTAAGAAAACTTGGTCTGGAGCGATGGCTCCAGATCAACAGTGTTTGCTGACTAAACTTGGCTGTGTCTGGCATCCACGGTGAGTAGCTCCCAACTACCTGTAACTCCAGCCCCAGGGGATTTGATGTTATCTTCTGGTCTCTGTAGACACCGGGACACATGTATGCATACCTACAGACAGACAGAAACACATAGTATACATAAATAAAAATAACAGAATCTAAATTTTTTAATTTTCCTTCGATTGTTAGAAAAATGTTCTATTTTCTTTCTGTCTCTATCACAAACACGATGAAGAAAAGCAACTTGGAGAGGGAATGGTTCATTTCATCTTACACTTCCAGGTCACAGTCCATCACTGAGGAAAGTCAGGGCACATTGGGGGAGGACATGATTTGTTTCATCTCACATTTCCAGGTCCCAGTCCATCACTGAGAGAAGTCATGGCAGGAACCAATGGAGAAAGTTGTTTACTGGATTGTTCTCTTTGATTTGCTCAGGAGCTTTCTAATACAGGACAGACCCATTTGCCCAAAGATGGCACAGTAAGGCCCACCTATATGAATTAGCAATAAGAAAATGTCTCACAGATGTGGAATTTTCTTTGGTCCACCAACCAGCTCCCAAATAAAGATGTGGAGACTAATTATTAAATATGAATGCTCAGCCTTAGCCTAGGTTTGTCCCTCTAGCTCTTTTAACTTAATTTATCCAGTTTCTATTCATCTACAGTTTGCTTTAAGGCTTTTGACCTTTCTTCCCTGAACCTAAATTCCTCCTCCTCCTGCTTACTCTCCCTGCCCAGAAGTTCTGCCTATGCCTCCTCCCTTGCTATTGGCTGTTTATCTTTTTGTTAGACCACTCAGGTGTCTTAGGCAGGTGAGGTAAAACAGCAACACTTCTTTACATAGTTAAACAAATATTCCTGCACAGATTAAGGCAATCCACTAATTGAGATTCTCTCAGAGAGTTCTGAGCTGTGTTGACAACTGAAGCTAAATAGAAGAGCCATGTTTTATTGATTTAACTCAACAACAGGGAGCATTTTCTCTTCCAAAATCCACTCTATATTACATGTGTGTAGTATACGGACTCATACACACACCCCAGCGTATTGCTTTTCCGTTCAGGTATTAGTCAATTAGATATATCTGGACATTTGTCCTGTTGGTTATATTCATTATGTTCTCTGTAGCATCACCACATCTAACATAACTTTCTTTACTGGACAGACAGAAAATTCACTATGTTTTAATGTTTTGAAAATATGTTTAGTTTGATTATATCTTTACTGAATATAGAATTCTGGGTGTAGCTGTTTTCTGTAGCATAAATACAATTGTAATTATTCTGCACTATGTAATTTCTGTTTAGTAACTATCATTTCTTTACACCCCTCAGATATTTCTGAATACTTTCTTCTCTGGGTCTAGAACTGGAACATTTTTATCATGTCTAATTGATCCTTCTATTCTCTATCCTTTTGTATATTTGTAATGTAATTTTAGTGTTTTCTCCTACTTTGTCTCTCAGATCATTACTGTTTCCTTCATTTTTATCCCATTATGAAATCTGGTGAGTTCTTTTCAAGACACTGCATATTTAACTCTAGAATTTCTGCCCCTCTCTCTTCTATATTTGTAGGTTAGCACATTCTTGCTCTTCTCAACAGTCTCGATTCTAAGTACATATTAAATACAGTTATATTGAGTTCAATGTCTATAGGGGAATTTCCTGGACACACTTTAACCCTTTGCTTGTCTGACTTATCTTCTGTTTTTTCCCCTGCCTGGTTATTTTGTGTGCTGATTTTCTTTTCTTTTCTTTTTTATTGTGTGGTTTAGATGGCATCTTTCTGTGTTGCCCAGGCTGGTCTCCAGCTCCTGGGCTGTGACCCCTCTGCTTCAGCTTTCCTGGGCCACAGAGTTCACCACTATTCTCAGCATATATAGGAATTTTTATGATTTTTAAATGTACCTGGAGTCTCTGAATGACCTCATCTTCCAGAATGTGTTTACCTTCACTTCTAATTTGCAGGAAGGAGAGACAATAATTTGAACCACCCCAATCCAATGAGAAACTGAAGTGTAATTTGAAGCTGGGCTTTAGTGTTTATGAGGAATGGCTTATTTCCAGATTTTATTTATTATGAGAAGAGAACCTTTGAAATCCAAAGAGAATGAAAGATTCATCAGGGTGTCTTCTCCTGAATTCCAGTGTTTGGCTTTTCAGTTTTGTACATCTGCTAAAATACCTGCTCAGTGTCTCAGTCCCTGCTGGAACTTGTCATCATTGTGAGGAGAAGAGTTTCAAATGCAGGGCTCATCCTACATGGCTTTCCTTCTGGATGCTGGCATCTCTCCTGTGTCTTGAACTTTATAGATGAAAATGCAGAATTCCATTTGTTTTCAGTGAGAGAGTTGATTAGAAGTAAGGTCATCTGCTGTTGGTGGCAGAACTCCCTTCACTGGGTTTTAAATTTGGATTTTTCTATTTTATAACTTCATTTCAAAAGTGCTGTCTATTTCTTTAAACATAATATTGTTGTTTTGTAAAGTGTATTTCAAAGTTTCTATATCTGGTGCACACCTGTGGCTTTTTGTGGGTCTTTCTGCTGGTTCTGGCTCATAGTACCATATTTCTTTCTGTGCAGTAAAAAAAAAAACCTGGGGAATTGTGGTTATTCTTGAAAGTACAGTTGGCATGCCTCACTGTAGCTTATTTGCTTTTCTTCTAGCTACCATATGAGGTTGTGATGCATAAAAGACTATTTGTTAACTCAACATAAGATTGGAAGTTCTCAAGCACGTGTAGAAAGCATTTCTCCTTGGGGCTAAAACAATGCTCGGTATTAAGAGCACCCACTGCCCTTGCAGAAGAGCCAGCTTTAGTTCCCAGCACCAATGTGAGAGCTCACAACTAACTGTAACACTAGTTCCTGGGAATCTGATGCCCCCTGCAGGCACCCATATGTACATGGTGCACATATAGATAAGCAGCTGTTTGCCTTTTACCTGGCTCCCTCTGTCTGTGCCATTGACACCACGCCTTTTCACTCCCCCACCCCCCAAGGGGACTGTTAGGACTCAGCAACACTCATAAATCAAAACACATTTTTTTTTTAAGGAAAACATTTTTTATTCAAGACCACTCAGACACATAGTCTTTATAAAGGATAATTTTCACCTTTCTTTTCCTTCAGTCTTCCTCCTAGCAAGTAGACATTCCTTTTAGATTTGCTGTTATGGGTAAATCTTGATCAAAAGTAAGTAAAACAGAGTTACTTTTCTCCTCTGTCCACACCACATTTCGGCAAAGTTGGTGCACACTGTAGGATGAAAGCATCTGGCTGTTTGTTTTAGTCCATTTGAGCTGGTAACAAAATATAACAATCAGGGTAACTTACAAAGAGTAGGAAATGTTTGTCTGGCTGTTCAGAACTCTCAGGCCTAGGCTCTGGAAAGTCTAGTGTCTGTTAATGGCTTCTCTTAGCTTCCAAGATGACACCAAGCTGCTGTGACTTCCAAAGGGGAACCATGTATCTTCTTCACATGGTGCAAGGGAAGACAGGGTCAACAGGATGCAAGCTGGCTGCCCCTGTCCTTTTGTGAGCACTGGTGCATGCATGGGGGCTTTGCCCTCCAGACTTAATCACTTCCCCCAAGGCCTCATTTTTAATACCATCACAATGGGGATTAAGCTTCAGCATGGATTTGGGAGAGGATACATTCAAACTGCCACGGTTTTATGTGTGCACCTCTGCTTCCTCTCTCCTTACCCTTTTGATTTCTGTACTCTCCCAAAATTTGTTAGTTTTTTATGATTTTAAAACATTCTAGGCAAAATTCAATTATTATCAATTAGTAGATTTGGTCTAAATAATTATCCATCATTCCTGAAAACACTGGTTTTCTTTTTGTTTTTAATGTATAGAAAAATGAAACTTGACATTATGAAATGTACTTTGGGAAATATATTGTTTTCTTTGTTTGGTATCAACACATGGTCAGAAATCTAAATCCTTGAGACAAATGGTCATTGTATATTTCATTGGACAAAGTGCTGATTATGTTTATTATCTTAGCTATATAACTATTGCAGAAAATCAATATATTTTAGTTTTTGTGTACACGTATGTGGAACATTTAATAGCTTTTAAAAACATGTATTCAGTGTATTTTACATATTTTAATGTACATTAATGTATTTGACTATTTTGAGTTTTTTAAATATATTTTAAACACGTTTCTGTACCTAGGTATAGTGAACAGGTTGAAAATGGAATGAGAAGACAGCTAAGTATTTTGAAGCTAACCCTAGAATTGGCTGTGGGATCGTGTATGAATAGTACCATGAAGGTGATGGTAGCTTAAGAAATACTTGTGTGTTTGGATTTTATTTTATTTAGAACATGCAGAGATCCAATCCTTGAACCAGATTCTAACATACATCCATTAATCTTGTTTCTTTTATATGCTTTTCTATATTAAAAAAATTGTTGCTAAGTTGAGTTTCTTTAACTCTTGGAAAAGTTTTTAAATATGTATAATTGCCATTATAAAAACTGAGCTCATGGAGAAATGTATTTATTGTTCTATGCATATCTCCTGTGGAAACCTGCAGATGCTCACATAAGAAACATTCTTGCCCACTCTCTTGAATAAACATGTTGCAAACCCAGTGTATTTGCATACACAAGAGAATAATTGTTTCAAAGATATGGGCTGTGAACACATGTGGTTGTCTGCCAGATTATGAACACCAGACGAGAGACATATTTTTCAGGTGTACAGCTTGAGGAAATTATTAAACACTCAGAATAAATGCCATGTCTTGGGGAATATTTGGAGAAATGTAGGTGTGACTATATATTGAGTAATCAGTCCCTCTAGCTCCTACTGTGACTGATGGAAAATTTATCTTATTTTCTGTTGACAAAGAGAAACAAAACTGTAGCTCTCTTAATGCATAGTTTGTTAAGCAATTTCCATTTTGCAGTTGCATCTCACAGATGTTCCAAAATGGTTAAGCTAAAAAAGTGTGTTTCAACTCCCGAGTAAGTGACAACAAAATGCATTTCTATCAGTTGAATGCATACATATGCTTGTCTATTTGTATATCCGCATATGAATTTCACATACAGAAAGAAGCATATTTAAAAATATATTAGTATTTATTTATTTGTGTGTATATGCACTAGTATGAACGTAGAGGTCAAAAGATACCTTTTCCTTCTGCCATGTGGGTCTCAGAGCAGAAACTCAGTTCTTGGATTGAACCAGACTTGCCTTTGCCTGATGTGCATCTCACTAGCCCAAGAATCATCTTTAGAGGCCAGTAAATTTCTCTCTTGATCTTGGTCAAGAAGTTATAAAAAATAGTATGCTAAGCCCAAAAGCTTAATTTTTCATCATACTTTACAATTTATTTTCAGTGGAGCTAAGCAGTTTCAAAGTGTTTACATAGAGTTGTAACCCAGTAGCTCCTACAGAGCTGAAAGAGCCCCTGTCCTCAACCTTTTGACATTAGAATTCATTGCAAAGCATGCTTGTTATTAATTGGCAATCGATTTGAGTTTCCAGAGAGTAGTGTAAAAGGAATGAACTTTCCAAACTATCCCTTGTTATATCCATACCTCGAGTAGAGTGCTGTCACAAGTCAGCCTGTCTAAGGACAACCACACAGCCTGGTTTGTCAGACCCTTTTGCTTTAGATATATTTTATAGTAGTAATTATTACTAGTGTCCTCTTTATTCTCACAACATAGTTTTGATTGATTATATGGTCATGATAGATTTTCAAATTAAGTGACATTCAAAAGGAAAGAATGGTCTAATATCACTTATTCACATTGGACCCTTCCACATAGTGAAAGAATATCTGTATTTTAAACCATTTTTTTTCTGCTCCTTAGTTTAAGTATGTAATTGATTTATGGTTTGGTTAGAAGTGGTTTGGGGAATTCATTATCTTGGCAGTTATAGAAAACATTGCCAGAGTAAGGGAATCTATGAGTATATGTTATAATAGCATTCTTTATTACTATTTGCCTACGAACAAACCTCAAACACAAGCAACTCATAGAAAATAATGTTTGCTACATTAATTGGATGTGTTTAAGTGAGGAACAGATACTTGTGTGGATACCAGCTTTGAAGTATTTCTCCATAACTAGTGGGTGTATGCTGATCTCCACATGTCTTTAGTCACTGGTTTCTTATTTTACATACATGTCTGATCATATTGCGTCAGAATTATTGATAACTGAAGATATCTTTGATTTTTCTGCTTCTTGTTAATGTTTGAAGCTTTAGATTCTCTTATAGAAGCTATATGACCAGAAAGTTTATTCTACTCTAGTAGGAGTCTGTATTCAAAATTCCTAGAGTCCTGTGTACTTCCTTTCCAGTCTCCTGGGTGCATGTTTTTATTCATAGCTGAGGAAACTACAACTCAGAAACCACACAAATATTATTGAACTTAAGGTAAGCCAGATAACAACAGAGAACCCATGGACAATCATCCATAGGAACAGATCCATGTCATCTACATATAGAGTATGTTCCTAATCCTAACCAGAGTGGCGGTCCTGAGAGGCATGTCAAATAACATGTTCAGAGTCACTGACATGGATGACAGGGAAATTGAATATTAAAGGAAACTTGTTGAAGTCATAAGAAATTGATCTTGATTGGCTATCACTCAATAAAATAATGGAAAGTATATAAGGTGGTGAGTGACCAAGTCATCTAGGTTTGAAGTCATTCCAGACAATTGCAACTATACTTATTTTCTATACTTGTGATTAAAAACACCAGAAATCAAACATCTTATTTGTCCTGTGGAAATAAAATGGTAATAACCAATGGTAGAATGTTATCTTCTGCTCTTACGTAGGAAGCATGGTGAGAGCTTGAAGTACAATGGAGAGTCTCCCATTCATTGCTGTAGTTGAGTGGCATTCATTATGAACTCCAGGTCTGGCTAAGGATGAGGACTGTATGTACTCTTTCAACAAGCTTTTTATTTTTCCTGCTTCACACACAGCAACCTCAGCTTTAGAATATATATCCACCACAAGCAGGCAATGGAGTTCAACGTTGTACCAGTGCTTAGATTCAGAAGTGAAGAGGCTGCCCTCATTCATTTCCTTTTTCTACTGAGAATCTTTGCTGATTTTCTCCTGCCAAGTAATAAAATTTGTTCATGAATTTGTTGAAGACAATAATCATTACCACCTTCACTCTTCTTATGACCACTATAACTTTAAAATAATTCATCAATTATAACCTTATATGATCTACAGCCTTAAATGCTTGAACATAGATAAATATATTTCATCCATGAATGTAACAGATGTATGGTTGCTGAACCTATTTTAAGTCCATGGTGATGAATGATTGCCGTTTCCAACACTTCTGGTTTTCAGATCTTAAACCTTAAGGATCTTCTTTGATTCTGCTCTCATCCATATGTTCATCATGACTTTCTTGTTAGACCAGGTACTTGACAAACGAAGGTTAGTATCCTAAGAGGATCTTGTCTTAGATATCAAGGAAACCCTGAGTCTGCATGGTGCTATTATAGATGAATCAATCTGTGAGGTTTTTTACCTTTTCTGGTTGAGTTTGAAATGTGAGACACACTTGGCTGTCACTTGGCTATCAGACACATCTGGAATGAATTATTTCTAAGTTGTGAAGAGCTTGATGTAATGAAGACATAGCTGAATAGGGAGGAAAATACAGATAAATAAGAATTTTTTTAATTATCATGTTGGATTGTTTTCTTAGCTATGATTAATATGGGTTTGATATTGAGATCTCTTACATATCATCCTGGGGAATGCTTCCCTACAAAGTAAGTGTGTGTGCGTGTGTGTGTGTGTGTTTATAGAGTTCTTTTATATTCCTTGATACAGAATCTGCAGTGTTAATACAATATTTCATTCTAAAAATTTGTATGACATATATTTAAACCACAGATTAAAGATAATTTTGGCTCCCAAAACAAGCAGGTATATTACAGAGAAGCAGCAATAATATACAAGTATATCATTTAATAATTTAAATGACATAGACATAATTTTGAATAGATAGGTTTTTCTTGGCACCTGGTAGATTATCCTAAAGAGAATAAAAGCCACATATGTTAAATTATTGATTTAGCCCCAGCTACTGGGCTTTGTTCTTGCAGTTTTGGGTATGCATTGAGGACAGAAACAATTGCTTCAGAGGTTAAAACATAGCTAGAAACCATTTTACTTTTGGAGTTTCTAAATATTTAAGAATTACGTAAATGTAAACTATAGTTTCCTTTCAACAATAGCTGCAGAAGAGTAGATAATGGACCCCCACTGCACATTTGGATGGTTTCTTTATTTCTGAGTGTGCTCGCTCTTCAATCTTCCTTTCCACAGAATTTGGAATTTTGTTTCTCTCGTGTTTTATTTTTGAAAAGGCTCTCTGCTATTGTATCATTTCGTTTTCTGGTTTCATCCTTTTGTCTGGAGGCTTATTGCCGCATTCCTGGTCCGAGGACTGTACAGTGAGGGAGATGGAGAGCCATGAGCGTGTATCTAGTCAAGGTTGAAAGGGAGCAGGGTTTCTAAACGAACGCTGCCGTGAGTGGGGGACATGTAGGTTATTGCCATGACAATTCTAATTGTTGGAACTTTATTCTTATCGTGGTCTTTATTCAGGTGGATTCACCCGAACGGCACACATAGATGAACCTCTTTAACTTCTGGGCTGGTTTTTGGAGAACATGTAGCCAAGAATCATCATCTTTTTGTTGCGATAACAAAACACACGGTCAAGGGGATGTGAATGGAATTGCATTTTCTAGGCATGCAGAGATCGGTATGAAGTGAGCCCTGCTCCCTGTGACCCCTGGACGCTCTCTCTAACAAATGATGGGGCTACATTTTAAATTACAGGAGATTCCAATTACTGTGAAATTATGGGGCTCTAGGAGCTCCCTCTATGGGCTAATTTAACGTCTGCAAATGATATTTCCTCTTTTCCTTTCTCCCCCCTTCTTCTTCCCATTTTTCCCCCAACAAAGCCTCTGTGTGGCCTCCAGGATGGGGTGGCCGCCTAAGGGCCCTGAGGTTGTGCTCCTTGGAGCGTGTGCAAGATGGCTGCCCAAGGCTGTTTGAAGCCGGCGCGTTTGAAGCTGCGGCGCGTGTTTGAAGCTGCGGCATTTGAAGCTGCCGGGCTTGAAGCTGGCGCGTGTGTTTGAAGCTGCGGCATTTGATGTTCCTGAGGACGTTTGTAAATTTGAGACAGACTTTAATATTGTTAGACGGTAGGGGAGTCCTTTTCAACCCCCTTTTCATATATTTTTTCACTTGAACTTTTAAAAAAGTTTTATTTAACTTTTTTTTTCAACTATTTTAACTACTTATGTGAACCGAGGAATGCTGTGATTCACAGTCATTATTGTAAGGAGGCTGTTATGTATTTTTAGTGCTGCTGGGACCGTAGGAACTCTTGAGTGGCTTTGACTGGATACAACAATGTGGAGAATAAGCCCAACTGTGAAAAATGCCACCGTGGCCACAGAACAGCACAGAATAATTTTGAAAGAGGGCACTCTCCTTCTTGCTTTTAGAAGAAGGGTAGGGGCGCCTGCTGTTGCATTAGCAACATTAATGAATGTTCAGGTAGAAGGCACATGCGAGGTAGAGGTTGTGGGTGTAGAGATTGTAATTTTCCCGGGCAAAGCATTTTCTATTTTCTTCCTATTATTTTTCCTCTCCAATTTCTAAGAGAACTGAGGGAGAAATGTAGATGTCATTGCAAACATCGCTGTCAACCTTTGGACTGTGCTGTGAAATGATGGGGCTGTATGGGAAGCCCCTACTCCAACATAACAGGGAAGGGGTTGAGCGTTGCTGAATGAGAGAAGACAGACGGATGCTTTAGAGCTTGTAGGTGATGGTTCTGGAAATGTCTTGTTTGGAGGAGCCCCACGTGTGGAGGTGAAAGTTTGATGAAATTTGGGAAGGAACTATGAACTGACAGATGTATGTGGACTTTGGTGCACATAACTCTCAGTAGGTCCTCGCCTGGATGAACACACCTTTGATCGCAGAGTTGATGAAGTAAGACATCTTCTACTGTTCTTTATGCTTTTCTCCTCATGGTGACTTGGGTGATAGACTACTTTGTTGGTCTGTCATTCAAATTTTCTCTTTTGAGGGAGGGTATTCCATTCTTCTAATGATAGCTGTCTTCAAAAATAAGAAATGGTATCTTGGCATTGGCTATTCCTTAGGGCTTAAAACTACTTATTTGTATGTATACTCTTGAGTCTTTCACTGTCAGAGAACGGATCCCTACAAGACTGCTTCTGTTATTCAAATGTATTGATCCTTCCAGGATCCAGATGTCTGGCTCTGGGCCTCGTTTGTTTGTATTGAATATCTACATGTCCTTCACTCCAGAATGAGCAACTCAATCCACACCCTCAAAACTGAATTACTACCTCCCAAACAGAGGAAACATATTTTATCCTAATAAATAATTTAAGTAGGTGCTCTGTTTATTTTAGAGTAGAATATATCTTGTAAAAATTTGAATGATTAAAACATTTATTTCCCATTTCTCCAGATCACCTGGCCTTGGTCTCTGTTTTCATGCAAATACCTGACTTGAGGTTATTTCTCTTCATTAGCTGAAAATTTCTGATTTTGGAAGAACAGGAATTTGGTAAGTATTTTTCTTTAAATAGTATAGATCCGTTTTCTTTTTAAAATACTTCATTTACTTATTTGCATGCTTAGGCATGTGTGCAGTGCATTTATTGAGACTGAGGACAACTTGCAGGAGTTGGTTCTCTCTGTCCACCATATGGGATCTAGGGATCGGACTCAGATCATCAGGCTTGGCATTAAACATCTTTACCTAGATCTATTTTTAGTTCCAATTTGTTGTTATTAACTTGTTTAATTGTACTCTTTGACCCCTATAGTATTTTTTCATTTTCTTAGCTAATGCTTAATCTTACAATGACTTTTTTAAACTAAACTTTTATTTTTAAGTTTCATATTAGTAAGATGGACATTAATTTATCAAGACCTAAGTTCCTGCAGATTGCCAATATAGTAAATTTTCTGTTCTTAGCTTTTATAAATTATTAGACATTAAAAACAAAATTGAGAGTCCATAAAATCAATTGTTGTACATTTACACCTATAGTGTTTGGAAAACTCCATTGAAAACACTATAACCTAAAGAGAGAAGATATTTGGCATGCATGTGTAAATGTATGCATGTGTGCACACACATACAAATACACAGGGGTACACAAGCACATGTATCTGTGTGTACGTGTGCATGTATATTTGTTAATTGCTTTGAACATTTTTAATAATTCATATATTTTCTCACCTCTCAACATGTGTAATGCTCATTGAATGCACATCACTGCTTTGTTAAACTTGAAGAGAATATTTTTAAGTTTTCCTATTCTATATCAAAAAAGATTTTTTAAGGATAATTGTATACATGTTTGGGAGAGAGCTATACCCATCTTATTACATGTTTGATTGAGCTTAAGTAATTCAATAAAAGCGATGGGTAAACACTGATAACTGGTGTATCTTCCACAGTAAGCAACTTGTGGAAAACTTGATCTATCAGGCTGTGACTGGAGAGGTTCCATATTGCTTTGTGCTGAGAAATTCTTTTTTTCTGAATAGTCACTGTGATTTTATTCACATCCTCATTCATATTTTCTGTTTCCATTTCACTTAATTAAAATTAAAATTGAAGATTACTTTTTAAGTGCTGTCCACACTTTATGTACTTCTTGTATTCAACTCTTCCATGTGGAGGTTGTTAACTATACCAGTAGTTCCACCCCTTGGCTTGCTAGCTCTTGTTCTTGCTCCCTAATTTCTTGTGTATACTTTCTCTGCATCTGTCAGATTCCTCAGCTATATTATCATGGTGAAGTTCATAATTTGTTTCCTGTAGTTAAAAAGATGAGTAAATCAATTACTGAGCTCCAAGCTGAGAAGAGCCCTCCATTGCACAGCACTGTGTACTCTTGTAACTTCTAATAGCAACACCTGCTCTTAGAATGTGATTATGGCTGTTTATTCATCCATACTGTTACATAGACTTATTGATTTGATTCATTATTTGCTATGAGGTTTGGCTATACGTTATTGATATTCTATTCGTTTATAGTCCTAAAACTTTCTGTTTCATTTCTTTCCTGTGCATATGTGCATCTGTGTACACATAACTCATATGCACACACAGATACATACCACACATACCCAATATCCCTGGCAACCACTGATCTTTATTTTACTCTAGTTACAAAATTGTAAAATTGTAAAAAGAAATAGTATTAGTGACATTTTACAACATATGCTCTTCTGTGATTAGCCTCTTTCATTTAAAGCAATGATTATGAATTTCATTCCTGCTATTACATGTGTACAGAAATTCTTATTAACAATTAGTATTTCTGTGTATGGACATACCACAGTAAGTTTATCTAGATATCATTTGACAACTTCTTTAGTTCATTCTATATATGTATATATATGTATGTATATATAAAACAACACACATACATATATATACATATGTGTATGTGTAATATGCACATGTATAATTTTGTGTATATAAGTTTTATAGGTTTGAATTTCTCTTGCATAAATATTTAGTCATTCAATGACCAAGGTTCATGATGTACAGATTTTGAATTTTGTGAACTGCTATTAAACTATTTTCCACAGTGACTTTATTGTTTTGCATTTCTACTACCAACATATGAGTATTTCAGATGTCAATATATGGAATATTTACTATGTCTTCACCAACACTTGATGTGGTTAGTCTTTTTAATTTTAGCTGTAGTAGCAAGTAAATATAAATTTCTTTCCAAGATGCTTTTCTCTTTAGAATCACTTGTTTCTGCTTTGTCCAGCTTACTGTGCCTACTTCATCTATAGGCTTAAATAATCATTTTATTTTTTCATGTTATGTTTTCAACAACCTTACTCTTCTAAAGTTTATAAACTTTTCATCATTTATCTTCTTTTAGTACTTGGTAAACATATAGTAGATTAGAGTCTTGGGTGCACATTTTGATAAATGATTCTTTTCCTTCATTTTCTGAGAAATTATATATTTGAAAAGGATATAGTTAATTTGAGAGTTTGGGTTTTACTGACATGTATCAACAGTTAAACTACAAATTAGATTTCATATTTAAAACAGTTAGCAATCTGATATTTCAGGAGCCAATCTTTTCAAAACATTTTCACAGACGTTCAACAACTACAGAATCACTATCACTATCAATTCATCTCTAAAGTGCCTGTTTTTATTCTTTGCCTCATTAGTCAATGTAGAGAATAGTGTGCCATTGAGCATTAAAGAAGCCACTTTTATTTAACTCAGTACCTACTTACATTGGTCAGGATTGGTGATTTTTAAATCTCCTTCCTTTTTTTTTATTTAATGAAAAGCATTGACTGTCCTCAGATCTCTGGCTTTGTTCCATGGATGTTGAAAGGCACACAGCCACTTTGCCAGTCCTTCAAAGGCAGTGCATGAGAATGGTCACCGCCACTGTGTGTTTCATTTGAATATGTGCCAGGGCTCTGAGGCTTTCTCAGTGGCTCAGTTGCTGCTTCAGCAAAACTACCTGGTTAGTCAGAGGCCTATTTTTTAATTTTAATTTTATTTTGTTATGAGAGACTTCTTATAGTAAACTGAAGACTAATGAGTTGTGTACCTGTACCCATAAGCTCTCAAGGAAACTTACCCAGAAAGTTAGCCTTTATTTAAAATAAAGAAAATTGATCTGGTACCTTGACAGTATTATTTAGTCCACATTAATTCTTGCATAAGTTACCTTGTGGATCTTTGTGTTAGAGGACAGAT
>CABHPR010144374.1:76960-88809 GCA_902168415.1 Peromyscus melanophrys | reverse complement strand
AAAAAATTAATCAAAGATGAGGTACACAAGATTTAGCTGGGAATTATATAATCTTACTCCTCCAACATCTTAAAAAGGATGAAGAGAAGGACTCTTGCTAAGGATGTTGAAGCTCTTTTTTTACCAGTCACAAATGATTTAGCATTTTAGCTGGAGAACCATAATCTTTTCTCCCCAATTTCTCCCCACTACTCTACCCACCACACTTTATTTACATTATTTTCCAAACTTTCTTCGAGGTTTTAGACCTCATGTATAGTTTCTGAGATAATCGATTCTTCCTGCAGAGCCTGACTGCAGACAGACCCCATCACTGTGTTCAGATTCCTTTCATGGTAACCTACTAGACACAATGGGATGGTACATCAGCTGGAACATTTCATAATAAAATTGATTTCTCCATGACAGTTTATCCTTTACCTCTACCTGTTAAAATTCTGTGGCTGATTATGTCTCTGATCACAAATATTCACACTGTCATCGTTTCAAAAGATTAATTTAAGTGCTTAAATTAAAGAAGAGAGGGAGGATGATGCAATGTAATAGATAATTAGGTGAACTTCTCTCTAGTCTCCTCAAGATAGCTCTCTAGTCCTTGAGCTACATTTTGGAAAATAATGAGGTTTCCTTTGAAACTCACTTTGTAGCCAGTTGGAGCCTTGTTCTTATTTCTCAGTGTAAGCTGTTCCTGGTAAAAGGCTTGAGCAGTAGCAATGGACCACCTGTTCAGTTCTTCCACTCAGCCTGTGCTTGCAGCTGACCAGCACTGACCACAACTGAATTATGAGGTGAAGATCAAATACACTCTGCTCTCATCTGCCCTGGAGAAATCAACAAAGGACACGTGTGGTTTTGAACAATAGAAGAGTAGCACTGGACTTGCCATTAGCTAATTAGATGAATTATCTAAGGAGAAAAACATCCCATCCCCCAAAGTTCTCCAGGTGACTGACTGCCCCTGGCCTAAAATTCATTCATATATAGAGAGAAACTGAAAACATTGTATAACTTCAAGTAAATCGAAGATAATATTTTAATTTATTTTGAACACTGGGCAGGGAGTCTGTCTGGAATGAGAAAATGAAACTCTTTTACTATATATAATCAGCCACATTTCTCACGGTCAAATAAGAATTGAGGTGATAATCTTAGGTCGTTGGGGTTTTATGAACAATATCTGAAGTATATTTTCCCATTTGGGCTATAATTTTTAAACATCAAATTCTTGATTAAATAGTTTAGACTATAGTTTGGTTATTGGTTAAAAGCTCATAGACCCTGAAGATAGAACATTTATATTCCAAACCAGCTCCAATAAGTTGAAACTATTTAATCTTAAGCAAGTTACTTTATCTAGGAAAAAAATGAAAATGACAATGGTGTCCTTTAGATCATTTGTTGTAAGGATGGAATGAGACATTTAGAACTGTAGTGGAGAGTTCTGGTTCACTCACTGGGCTTTTCTGCTGATATGATCTCTAATTGAAGAGACATGTATGGCCTTAGGCTCTATTCCTGTGCTCTTGATTGAAAATTTCACACCCATGCAATCAGCATTTCTAACTAAGGCAGAGAGATCTTCGAACACAAGGACATATTGCAGGCAATGAACACCGTGTGCTTTTGTTAGTAATATAAACGCCTGGTGTGTGGTATGTAATGCAAGATCCAGATATCTCCCATCATTCCAAGACAGCAGGCAGCAGGACTGTGGAGCACTACAGTATACATTAAAGGAGCACTGCTCATTTCACTGTGGTGTATTCCAACACTCTCCTCTGGTGAGCCATGGTCCCTCCCAGGCTCTGACCCATTTACGTCATTGCACCAATGGTTCTCATAATACCGAATAGTTAAATACTTGAGTTGTCAATTTGAACTGTACTGCAACTGAATCTGACTGTGCTCTTGATAATCTTCATCTTTTGATCCTGTATTTATTCTGCCATCACTCTGTTCACCTTCAGACTTCGGCATTGTTCGCCCACCTGTGAACTTATCTTCTCTCTAAATGACATACAATTCTTCCATATTTAGTCACTGTATAAATAAGTTTGTGTTATTCGTATTCTAGAACAGCCCAGTGCCTTGCTCCCTTTGCTTGCAATTTCTGTCTAAGGGCATCATTTCCTCAGAGTTTGCTAAACAAGATTCAGATGTTATAGGACCAATGTGGGTCTATCCAGTTCTTTGTACCTACCTCTCAGTTCATTGCTTTATGTCAATCAACTGAATTGAGTTCCCTGTTTACTGTAAATGACTATACTGTCATTTAGTGTGACATTTCTTTCAGTATGACTTTTCTAAGTATCCCAATAAGAATGTATATGTCAATTATTATAAATTAGGTCATTATACCATGACTAATCCTCCCCAGATGTGAACTTCTTATATTAATGAAGTACCATTTCATCTCACTCCACATGTGTAACATGAGTTGTCTCTGATTTTATTTCATGTCATCTTTATTTCAGCTCTCCAGCTGATACGATAATTTCTGTCTGGAGCAGTGTAATCTACTGGGAAAAGCAAATAATATGACCATGTCTTACTTCAACAAAATTGGAGGCCATTATAGGGAAGTTTATGAAATACGATAAGGAACAAGATGATGTGCCCTTATAGTAAAGTGAGTTAGTGTAACAATAGGAATGACTACTAAATACTTAGAT
Organism: Peromyscus melanophrys; assembly: GCA_902168415.1. Classification (NCBI taxonomy): domain Eukaryota; kingdom Metazoa; phylum Chordata; class Mammalia; order Rodentia; family Cricetidae; genus Peromyscus; species Peromyscus melanophrys. The sequence continues at coordinate 86,137 of CABHPR010144374.1, read as the reverse complement.
ATTCTCCAAGTTCCTAGCAAACAAAACTCAAATTCTGGTTCTCCATATCTCCAAATTTCACTACAAAATGTGGTAAAATACCATAATTCAGAAATTACAGTTTTTAAATTAATAGCAATGTAGATTTTCACCTTAGTTTTAAAAGAATCCATATAAAAGACTTTCTTTAAAGATAGATAGTGACTATTAGAGCGGAATTACATGCAGTTGTCCCTCTTTTTGCCTTGCACTTCATTTACTACAAAAGATCAGAAAAAACAAATCAAGGTTATTCTCTAAAATATGAGCTTCTTTGATATATAAAAATATGATGTAAATACATTCATGAAAAGGTGATTTTTTTTGTTATAAAGATAAAGCACACATCCAACCAATTTATTCAGATCAACTGGGTATGCTGAAAAACTTAAATAAATAGCTGATAAAAATGAAATACTTGGTAATAAGCAGGCTAAACAAATGATAGTAAAATCTCATGTGAACTCATGGGAAATATAATGTTATAGTAAGAAAGCTGACAACAAAATGAAACTAATAAATGTGAAATGCGGACTATATCAACACAAGAACGTCGAAGTGAATGCACTGTTTTGCTCTCCCAATAAACTAGCTTATTTATTATATATTTCAAGAATCAGAGTAAGTGCTGAGCATTTTTAAAAAGCCAAAGCTATTTCAAAATTCCTTTGCAAAAACAAAATAAGAGCAATGCAACTGACTTTCCAGGGACCAGAAAAAACCTGTTTATTTTAGACTTCATAGAAACCAAAGTGTTCCCAGCTCAGATATTGGTTTACTTTCAGTAAAACTGTGAGAACACAGAATAACTTGAACACTGGCAAAAACAAATTTTTTCTACTGAAGGATGTGATCAATTTCTCTCTCTAAAGGTTTTCAGACATAGAGGTATTTTCATTGGATCATATTGTTGTTTTAATATGCAAGAAGGATCAGTACTTAGCATGAAATTTGCCATTGCAAATTAAACAAAACAAGTAGTTTCAAAGTGTGGGAGTATAATAGAACATAGTTTATATAAAAAAAATCATAAATCTGGGATTACAGAGAGGGCTTGGTGATGAAGAGCATTTGTTGCTCTTGTAGAGGATCCAGGTTCAATTGCTAGCACCCACATGATGGATTAGAGCCATCCTTAACTCAAGTTTCAGGGTACTTCTTGCCCTCTTGCGACCTCTGTTGGCACAAGATATACACATGGCATAATACATACCTGCAAGCAAGACATTCATATATGTATTTATATAAAATAAATAACACTAAAATAACTTTTAAATGAAGTACAACTCTCTGAGCTCAAATAGTAGACAAAGGACACAGGAAAATAATGCAACAATAAGAGAGTGAGTTTGAGTGTCTGTGATTCATTTTTGTCTAACAAGCCCAGCCACCCTCTTTAATGAATTCGTCATCAATATCTAAGAGAAGCTGCTATGGCAAGATGTTTCTAAATCTGCTTTGCATATAGAAATATGAATATCAGTTTTAGGGAGAAGTAAAGACACAACAAATATAAATGACAGCATCTAAAAACTTCATGTCTAAATTTGGCATGATCACCAAGGAGACCAGCGGTGTTTCCATTAAATACACCCCTCTGAGTGACTTACAATGGCTATCTTATCTATCTGCAGTCTCCACTTCCAATCATCTTAATAATGTAATTGCTGGTGGGGGATTAACCTTCTGAAATCTTTTGAAGTTGAGAGGACATGTGGCAAAGGCTAATTAGAAAGGCCTCCATAGACCTCAAAGGGAAGTTTGGCCTCATAGCCATCCCTCTGAGGCTGAGCCTGAAGACCAAGAACCTTAGAGATGCTCACAATGTTTTACCACTTGGGAAATTAAAATTTACAGTGACAAAATTGCATGTGTTTAAAAAAATGCAAAACAAAACCAAAAGAATGACTTCAATTAATGGGTCAGCCTAGGGAAATGGATTTTTATTTGTTAAGAACCAAGGGACTGAGGAAAGATCCATCAGTGTAGAGTACCAGGTAATTCTAATTAACTAGTGTAAGCAAGAAGTTTGTCTCACTTAGTTTTAGATCCACAGGGGAAAAGAACTCATCCTTCCTAGCACACTGGCTCTCTGTCAAGGAAAAGGTCCCGTCTTCCATAGAAAACTTTAGTTTTTCATCTATAACTATGATTTTGTCCATCAGCATTCAATTAGGTGATTTTATTAGAATAGTACTTAGAAATCTTAAATTTTATAGTGCAATTATTCTTGAACAAACCATACTGTAATATAAAAAAATGTAAGAAAAAATACAGAAAGGAAGGAAGGCACTTGCAAGGAAGTTAGACCTTGCAAGTATAGGATAGAAAATATGCTGTTTCACATTATGTGGAAAAACTCTCATTTGATTGACAATTTCATCAGCCTGATTTATATCTTTTGCTAAATTTGTGGTCTATTGCTATTTTTTTATTGAATTGACAATTTCCTTCTAAACCATTTCATTTTTGAGAAATTTATACATAGACACAATGAAATATGATTGTATTTACCTCCCAGTTTCCAACATATATCCCCAACACATTGCTTTTCCATTTCATCTCTTCCTTGTTTTTGTCTTGATAAACTAAGTCCAGTTAGTAAGACCCTTATGTGCATGGGTATGGGACCAGCTATTGGAGAATACCAAACTTATCAGTGGCTACGTCTCAAATAAACAATGATGGCCCCCCAGACTCCCATGCAATTATCCACTGCCAATAGCTCCTTAGTATTTGGGTGGGGCCTGGAAATCATTTACCCCATCTATGATGGGATTTTGGCTAGCTTGATCTTGTGTAGGTCTTGTGCAGGTAAAATCATGATTCCAGTAGTCTTATCATGCCCACCCCTGCCACAGAATTTGATAGCACTCCTCCCCATTCTCCAGCTCTTACATTTTTGTCTGACCATTCTTTTATGATATTCTCTGAGCCTTAGTAGTGTTAATGCAGATGACCTGTTCAAGGCTTAGCACTGAGTCTCTTGTTCTCAGCACTTTGACCCGTTGTACAACTCTCCATTACTGCTGCCCAGTGCAAAATGATGACTCCTTGACAAAGGTTGAGAGCAGCAAAAGTCTGTGGGCATAAACATTAACATTAAAGGTAATTTACAGCTTTGCCGTTTAGTAAAACGACAATAACGGGTGCTACCCTAGGGCCTATATCATCCCTAGCCACAGGCTTTTGACCAGGATTTTAAAGTACTGGGCATGAATGGCCCTTCTGTGAAGCAGGACTCAATAACAATTCAAAATCAGCTATCCCCTAACAGTCATGCCACTATTCCACCAGTGAACACATATTGCCTAACAGGTCAATAGCAGGAGGGATCTAGTACTGGGTAAAACCATTGATTTATCTCCCAGCAGCCTATGTAGCACCTTCTAGAACTATAAAAACCTATCCAGCATGGAGGCAGTTTCTTGGTTGGTTTGAGATTTAATTTCTTTTTTACTGAAAAGACAATTTCTTAACAATAAAGTTATAATATATAAATAAATGAATTCCCTTTATATTTCATATATATATGTATATATGAGTGAATACTATATTTTTGCTCTGTGATTTTGTTTAATATCCTAAAAATATTTCCTTTGTCTAAATAATGATGAACATATTGGCTATATAATATTTGGTAGTATTGGTTATATAATATTAGCAAATATGTTAAAATTTATTAAACCTTTCACTAATAAAACTCCTGAACTGACGGATAATCCTGTACTCATGCTCATGCCATTTGGAGATGTATATCTATTTCTGTATTTATAGCTATATCTCTAAATGTATCGATTCATCAATCTATAGATCTATCATCTATCTATTTATCTACCTATAGTGCATGTATGGTGTGTATGTATGCATGTATGTATGTATGTCATGTGTTTGGGTGCCTGCAGAAATCAGAAAATTGTGTCTGATCCCCCGGAACTGGAGTTACAGGAGGTTATGAGACACTGGTTGTGAGTGCTGAACCTAAACATAGATCCTCTAGAAAAGCATGGAGTGTTTTTAACCATTGAGCCACCTCCTTGGACTCTTAGCAATAAGTTTCTATTTTGCATTTCACATAATGACCTACATACAATACCAACAGAAATGGATGTGTACGTATTTTTTGCTGCAACATGTCCAACAGTGAATGTTATGAAAAAATTACAATTCATTAAATGTAATACAGTGTTTCAAGCTCACTTAAATTTCCATTTCTTCGACAATTAGACAGTTAGATTTGAGCTAATTAAAGCCACTGGAATCATTAAACTTTGATTTTCTTAGTTATTCAGGTGAATATAAAATTGAGTTTTAAGAACTCTACTAGTGAAATTTATTATACAATGACATATTACTAAATAAAATTATAAGTTTGAGCTACCTCAGTTCCTTCTAAAACATGGAAAAAGAATCTTTTGAATAAAATAATCTCATTTAAAAAGAGCTTCAAGTGAATTCATTAGAACAAGCCAAGGGTCCCAAGGTTATGGCTGAAGTATTTCAAATTTTATTCATCTTTGATTTACATTTTGGTTTATTGATAGCATTTCACTGAGTCTTTTCTCGGTGTGCATGGTATGATTTATCATTATCTTCTTTCCAGGAACAAACAAGGAAATCCTGTTCAAAAAATCATTTGTTTGATATTTTTGTTAGTAATGTTCTTAGTTAGCTTTATATAAGAATGAGAAAAAAAAATCTTCTTAGAAAGATGATATTTTTATAAGAAAACTAGGGAAATTATAAACGGGGGGCTGGGCCATTTATTTTGTAGTAATGATATGATTTTAAAGGGACTGTTTTACTACCATTAGGGCCAAGGACTAAATTCTATCTCAGATATTTTGGTTTATTGGTTCAGAAGAACATCACCATTAATTACTCATGTCCAACTTCTTTTCATATACTATATAATTAAAAAGTAAAATAATAGTCAGAGATGTGACTGCAATGGGGACATGCAATGGCAGGGAAAGGTTAGTAGGAATATAGATATATGGGAGATGAGATTGTTTGACCAGGCTCCATGGAAAACGGAATATCACCTGAAAAGGAAGTGTCATTAATTTCAGGCAAGAAAATAGGGAAATATGGGGACTTGGGAATGGCAAAAGAAATAAAGAACGTGTCAGTTCAATGGAAATGAATAATACGAACAATTCTCATGTAGTCTTCTAGTCTTCCTTCCATTTATCCTTCCCAATCCAATCCCATCTTACTTGATTCTTCTTAATCTTCTGTTCATTTTCCTTTTGACTACTACAGGTATCAGGAAAATGGTATTTTTTATTCTTTTAGTCTTGATAGGTCTCATGGAGAAGCAGCACACTTCCCTAAACAAAGCCAAGTTAAAATACAGGGCTTAGTGTTGATGATATTAAAAACATTAATGGTACATGTGGAGAATGCCACCTTCTGGAACAGGTCACCTGCAACTTTTCTTTCTGCTTGAACTACATAGTAAAACTCAAAGATCTAGTAAAAAAGGACTAAATTATCTTTATTCTAATAGATTTATATGTTAGATCTCAAAGTATCTAAATAAATACTTCAGTTGACAAGTGGTGCTTGCTCTCCATTGTGTGTTTAGATACCTGACGGGGTAACCAGTCCTTGTACATCATTCTTCAACTATCTTTATCTGTAACAATATTTGTAATGTATAATACTAAAGCATTTATAAATAGAAAATATGTATATTATAATATATAAAAATATTATAATACACATGTAATATATAAAATACATTCAACATGTTTTATAATATCATGAATGTATGTTTGATATAATTTTGATTAAATTCAATCTACCTAGCTTTATATTTTTTTCCAAGAAACAAAGTATCTTCCAGATGAGGAATGTCACACTTTGATTTTTCTTAAACTCTCACAGTATTCATAGTAGAGATGTCTTCAGACTTAGTGTAGCCCACTTTCTCTCAGAACAAAGTTAGGTATGAGAATGTTGAAATTGATGCCTTTCATAGACCAGAGTTCCATAACAAGAATGTGTTTGAATCGCAAACTGGCCTTTCAGTTTGGCCTAGTCTCATGTGAAGTAAAGGTTCTCTGCTCATTCCATAAAGACTTAACAAAAACACTGAAGAGCGAGCCTGATGAGCAAAGTTTTGTATAGCGCTGCTTGTGCTCTCATTTTTCTTCTTCACTTTTCATTTTAAATAATGAAAAAGATGTGGCTGGAAAGGTCAAACGCTGTAGGTTTTGTCAGGCAGTTTGGGATTTCTCTAGCAAAAACTAGATCCCAATTCCCTGGAATGTCAAATTGCAGCCAAGTTGGTCACTAGAATCAGGACAGATGGGGTCCCCTGGGAGGGTTGGCCCACTTCCCTTCTTAGCATGCACAGTTGAAACTGCAGATCTTTTCTTTTATAAAAGAATGAAAAAAGAACCATTCGTTTTCAACTCAAGGAGAGTTTAAGTCATAGATTTAGAGACTCTTTCTTGAAGCAACTATGAGGAAGGGAGCATGGGATGTGGAAGCTTGTTTGGTGCAAGGGGAATATTTTTCTATTACTTTCCAGGCAGAAAAAAGCAGAGTATGTTTTGAAAGAAACTCATGAAGCCATTTTTTTGTCTAGCTTGTTGGCAATGTCTACCATTATCCCTGGGACAAATAAGTTTTTACTGTCGTTTCTTGAGCGAGTGAGTCATTGATTTTTGATTAGGACACTTGCATTTTGCCATAGAATTTTGAACAGTTTTGTGCAGAGTATTTAAAACTTTTGAGCTACTACTTTTTGCTAGATTCTAAGAGAAAGAGTACCAGGAACAGAGGAAAGATTAATAAGGTATCCAAATAATGTTCCTAATGTAGTTTAGGATCATAGTATATCAACATTGTTAGCATTATTTGTTTATTGTTATAATTGGCCGATTTGGGGATGTTTCTGTCACACTGCCAATTCAGTCAGACCTCTCCACGAAATATTTTAAAACATTGTGATTATGATATTATTTATTTTGAAGAAAGCATAGTTACCATATTAGGTAACTAGAAATATCTCTCAAAAGAGACTTTTGACATTAGGACATGAGGTTGAGATTCACAAATATGTTGGTCTGTGTTCGTAACTATCTTATGAAATGGCTCTTGAGCTGCAAGTCGGGCTTGGTTTGGGATCGAAAACAAGAATGTGCTTAGGAGGTGATACAGGACCAACAACATATTAATTGTGGCTGGAACATAGAGGAAACAGAGAATAAAATAACTATATCAGAATTTGAAGGATAAAAAAATCTATTAAATTTTTTCCATTGCCCTTTAAAAAATTGCATCCTATGAGGAAGAACACATAATGTGTATTCTGAGTTACTAAGATTATTCCAGTCCATTTCTTATTGTACTGGGATCTCAGGAGAGTTCATAGTAATCAGGGACAGAGTTCTATTAGCTTGTACTCACATAGACATATTCTGTCTTTGTGAATGGGGGGAGGGAAGACTCAGCTTTCCATGACATTTGTACTTTATTTTTCATAGTGAAAGAAATATTTAGCTAAAAGATGGACATTTGTACTGGTAAAATGGACTATGAGTACATTAGTGTATTTCTGAAGAAAAACATATGTCCTTAAACACACTTGATTGTTTAAAAATACTGTAAGAGGTATAAAGTTCTCAAAGAATACATAACCATATTAAAATATATTGAGCTCAAACTCAATGTAATTTACTACATTAGAAAGGGAGATTAAGTTAGAATAAACAAACAAAATGTTAACTGAAGTATTAATAAGACAAAGAGCATGTGCTGTGGATTTTAGCAGATGTTTAAGCTTATTATTTTAGAATATTAACACATACTCAAGAGTAGGAAGGAAAAAAATTAGCAGAATAAACATGTATTGACAAAACAGCAGCTTCAATAATTAGCACAGTTTTGCATTTGCTGTTTCATCCCCCCCACCCCTTCAACTTTTCTGGAGCACTGCTGTGCAAACTTTGGTGTCACTTCATTGTAACCATAAGCACTCCACAGTAAGCTATTGTGGTTCATTAACAGACAGAGTACGCTTTCAAAATAGTACCATACAGATGTAATCTCAACTAAAAAAATGAAGGCATTTTCTTAATCTGCACAAATTAACTGGCCAAGTGACTTTCACTAGTATCTTATGTATTTATACCATCAAGTACTTTGATAACGTTCATCCTACATTACACTCTGTTCTCATCTTCATTCCTTAGGTCGCCTTCTTCTTTCCAAAGATCTCCTGTTCAATTTTCACATCCCTTTCAAGGAATCTAGATTCTACTTAAGATACAAAACATGCAACATTTGTCTTTTTGAATCTGACTTCTTGGCCTGGCTTAACCAATGTTTTCCAGTTACATTGACTTTCAAGATAGTATCCTGGTTCCATTTTTCTGTATGGTTTAATATTGCTCCACCATGCATGCCTAATTTTATTTATATGTTCATCTATTGGTACATACCTAGGCTGGTCTAAGAACTTGGCTATTACAAATAGAGTCACAATAAATATGGACATGCACTATCTGTGTTGTATGCTGATTTTGAACATTTCAGATGTGCACCCAGAAATGGTACAATTGTGTCATGTATTTGAATTTTGAGGAAACTCCATACTGACTTTAATAATGAATTGACTAACCACATTTCCACTAGCTGTGCTTAAGACTTTCTTTATTCTAGAATCTTCACCAGTGTTTATTGTGTTCCTGAGAATAGCCATTCTGACTGTGATATAATGAAATCTCAATATAGTTTTGATTTAAATCATGGACAATGAATGGTATTGAACATTTTTCATCCATCTTTTGGCCATGTGTACTTCTTTGAAAAGTGTAAAGTTTTTCACATCAAAGACCATATAGTGTACAAATTCTTTAATTACCTTAAGCATGCCTTTTCTGTAGTTAGCTTGTTTAAAAGGATCCAAAAAAGTGTAAAATTCGAGTTTGGTTATGATCTCTCTTAAATTTCTTAAACCAATTTGATGCATTTTATTTGTTGGAAAACTGGGCAATTTGGTTGGGAAATTCTATACTAATCCTATCTATTCTGTAATTGTCGGATCATGTTTTATCTTTTATTTCCTTTTATTTTCATGTTTCTTTCTTTCTTTCTTTCTTTCTTTCTTTCTTTCTTTCTTTCTTTCTTTCTTTCTTTCTTTCT
>CABHPR010144374.1:0-73234 GCA_902168415.1 Peromyscus melanophrys | reverse complement strand
TGTGTGTGTGTGTGTGTGTGTGTGTGTGTGTGTGTGTGTGTGTGTGTAGTCCATGCTATTTTATCTTAAGATGGTTTTCTAATGTACAATTCCAGGGAGTTTTTCCTAGGAGTTTGATAGTTTGGAAGTTCATAGTTAGGTTTCATGCTAATGCAACTGGAGTGATCTTTTGTGCATAGTGCAAGGTTAGCACATGTGTTCACATGCTCCCTATATGTATATGCTGGATCACCTTTCCTCCTTATTTAATTGTCTCAGCATCTTTTCAAAACTTGTCACATATGTATTTGCCTACTTTTTAAGCTCTCTTTTATGTTGCTTTGGTCTATTTCTGTCTCCCTTCAGACACACACACACACACACACACACACACACACACACACACACACACTGTATTTGATTTTTGAGAAAGGGTTTCTCTATTTCTCTATGTAACAGCTCTGGTTGTCCTGGAATTCACTTTGTAGACCAGACTGGCCTCAAACTCACAGAGATCCACCTGCCTCTACCTCCTGAGTGCTGGGATTAAAGGTGTGCCCCCATCACTTGGCTATTCTTCTATATTTTTTAATTACTCTTGATCTTTTGAATTTCCATATTGTTTTTAAAATCAATGTGTCAATTTCTATCCCAGAATTGTAATAAACTTTAGATCATGTGTATGTTGAATAGGTACAACAGTTTGGGAAGAATCATCCTATAAATTATAAATTTTGAATTTGGTCAAGTAATTTTTGGTAAAACTCCTAAGATAACTAAATGGGAGGGAAAGAGGACTTTAACCAAATGACACTGCAGTGGCTGGGTAGCCACATAAGTTTTTATTCACTTTTTATGTAAATAAATAGTGCTTCCCCACTTCAGTTCCTGAAGTAATGCTGAGTCTCATTGGACTCATCTGGCCATAGAGCCTGGAGTCTCCTGGTGGAGACACTATTCATATGACATGAAGAACTGTCCTCATTATTTGTACACTAGGAAAAGACAACTTCAATTTGCCCAAATCTTATTTGCTTTATTCTACACCATACAATCAATTTTAAATATTATACTTTTCAACATGAAAACCAAACCCATAACATACTTAGGAAAATTATAAAATCACAAATTTTCAACCTTGTGGAAGCTAAAGTGTTTTTTTTTTTGGATTAAATACCCAGGTTAATAAGCATAATTAAAAATTAAAATCTGTTAAATTTTATGTAATTAACATTAAATCATTTACACACCAAAATTTACCATTAAGGAAACAAATAAGGGATGGAGAGGTTGTCCAGTAATTTCGAGCACTTGCTGCTCTTCTAGAGGATCTGGCTTCTTTCTCTCACCTAAATAATAGCCCACAACCATCCCTAACCTCACTATCAAGGTATCTGACACCCTCTTCTTGCCTTTCTGGGCCCCAGGCATACATGTGGTGCACAGACATACTTGCAACCAAAACACTCAGACACATAAAATAAAAATGAAAACAAAAATCTTTAAAAAGGAAAATAAAACAAATAAGCAACCTAAATCATGGAAGAAATATTCAAAGCACATATCTATAAAATAAATTGTATGAAGAATATAAACAGGGCTTCTAAAACTCATAATAAAAAAATAAAAAGTTCATTGAAATTAGCAATATTGTTGAACAGTTGCCAATGGAAGATGTAAAAATGGCTACTAAGAGTGTGAATTACTTTCACCTCATCTATCATCTTGGAAATGAGGCCATAAACCAAATGCAGACTCCAAATCCAAACTTATGGCTAAGATTTAAGAAAAGAAGATAGCATAAAATGATGGAGGCTGGAGAGTAACTAGCATTATGATGCTGGAGTATTTAAAATAGCACAACCATTTCTGAGAGTTGTTTGGTTGTATCCTGTACAGTGAAATATGAAATTACTGTAGGACCAGCATAAATCTTATCTCTGTCTCCTATGGTTATCCAGGGAACCCAAGACAGATTTGATTGTATCTCTTATTTCCAGGAGCTGATTAATTGGCCCTCTGTTCTTGCATAGTGTTAAGACTCTTAAAGATGATGATGGGGGTGCATTGGTTCCTGCCTTAAAAATCTTGCCAAAAGATGCCTGGCTGATGCCTCCTTAAGGACATGAGACTGAAATTTTCAATACCTGAAATAGTATGAATCTCCAAATATGGGAAGCTACAGCTCAAGAAGACTGGTTCTGCATTTATTACTTTGTCGGGATGGTCAGGATGGAGCAGGTGACTCTCACAGGCAAAGAAGGTCTGGAAAAAGCTGGAAGGTGCAAGTGAGAGGAGGGGCAGAAAAGTAAGAAAGACGCAAGATAGAAGAGAGGACAGAAGCAGCCTGATAGACACAAATTCACACATTATCGTCAATGCAAAGGAGTGAACAGACGACAAAAAGGAAGCTCAATTGTTTACCCAGGCCAGTAGATATTTGGACTATTGTCTCTGAAGTGAGTACATGACGTTTTCCTACAGGATGTCCCTCTCTGTGACTGTACCACTTCACTTTTTTCCTTCACGACTTACACTGGGCCCTGTAAAGCTTCGTTTTGTTGATTTCTGATTATTTCTGCAATTTAGCAATGTCATTTTGAATTCAGATAACATTCTCTAGAGTTCTAACCTTTGTGAACTTTTCTGAGTTTCATTTACAAGTTTGGGAATAAACTCTCTATTACCATTTCACGGTTGCAAATATTAAGCATGCAGTTTGAAATGCATAATAAAATTCCCCAAACAATTTCAAGGCCTCACAAACATAAAGAATAATCAAAGCCACAGAATCCTCTTGATTCAAGATTTAGAAATTTTTTTTCGAGACATTTACATCCTTCCAATAGTTATTTACACATTGGTAGAAGAAATTCTGACAATCAAATACAAAGGAAAAAGTGAATATCATTCTGTGTAAAACCAGGGTTAGAGGGGCAAATCTGTTTGGTAATTAGCAAAAAAAGAAACATGTACCACTGAGTTGCATTTATTTAGAGATGTTTGTTAAATACCAGTTCAAAATTCCCAAACTAAGATTTTACTTCATTGCTACATGTAAATAGTTTCATGAATTACAACGTATGTGAAATATGAGAGGAACTAGAGACATGGCTCAGTGGTTAAGAGCACTAGCTGTTCTTCCAGAGGAACCAAGTTCAATTCCCAGCACCCATAAGACAGCTCACACACTCATAACTCCAATTACAGGGGGATCTGATGCCCTCTTCCAGCCTCCTTGGGGACTTGACATGCAAGTGGTTCATAGACATACATGCAAGCCAAACATCCACACATACAAAAAAAAAATCTCTGAAATATATGAAACATTTAAATTTACATCTGATATTTAAATTAATTTCTCATTGGGAGAGCATGTGTCCATTACACTCTGACTAACAGCTCCATTTGTTTGATTTGACAATGGTTTTAAATGAAAAGTAGGATTATCTTATTCAATTAGATTTTATAGTGATAGATGAGAGATACTTTATCCTGTTTTACCTCACCTGTTAGGCAAATACAGTATTCCCAATAATATCCCCCAACTTAGCACTATCCAAACCTCTTTTCAAGGCTACCTTGCTGTCATGAGTGTGTGATGTAGGAACAAGCCTTGCTGTAGCTGGAGTTTTCTCTCCGGGTCCTGCCAAGCCCCAGCAGTCCCTTAGCCCACTTATAAAATCAACATACAGACGCTTATATTATTTAAACTGCTTGGCTATTAGCTCAGGCCTATCATTGTCAGACTCTTACTTTTATATTTAGCCCATTTATATTAATCTATACTTCACCACGTGGCTCATGGCTTACTGGTACCTTACATCTTCCTTGCCCTGGCGGCAGCTCCAGGCAGTCTTCCCCCTCTGCCTTCCTGTTCCCTCAATTCTCCTCTCTGTTAGTCCCGCCTATACTTCCTATCTGGCTACTGGCCAATCAGTGTTTATTTATACAGAGTGATATCCACAGCACCTTGTGATCATTATTTCCAGTTGGCTGAACACTGACTATATAGTTTATTCAAATTAAAGTCTTTGAACAACTTGGCATAAAATGAATATGTGCCAAATACTTCCTAAATTCTCTTATGCCCATGAAGTATGTTCCTTGATTCATTAGTCTATATTACCCTGCTTATCAAGAATGCAATAAAGTAGTAGTCCTCAACATACAAAATACTATCATAAAATAATTCTCATAAAGGTGAGATGCATGATGGATATGACATTCTTTCAGTTAGTAATGATAGTTATAGCAGCTAACATTTATTCAGTGTGATCTGTCAGCCATTGCTCTAAGTGACATACATATTCATTTAATCTTCTCAGTAAACTCATTTTTATAGGACAGCAGAGAGAGAGGTAACTGCTTTCCTGGGCAGTATGCTCAGAGTTGAAGGCTGGCTATGACTGCCTGAACCTGGAGTTCATGTACTTCACCATCAAACACTCATTCATTTCAGTGGACTGTGGTTGCTGACGTTGAGAAGGCAACATTTCTTTCCTTAATGAGAAAACAAGCACATGTTAAGCAAAGACTGGGCATACATTAACCCAAAAGTGTCAGCACTACCCCAATATTTGTTAGGCAGATTCTCTACCACTTAGTTACATCCTTTTATATCACTTAGCTACATATTTTCCCTTCTACCCTGCGAAGATTTGATAATAAGACAGACAGTACCATGCAACCCGAGGAGGCCCTTACCAGAGCCTGACTATGCCAGCAGTCAGACATCAGACCTGCAAGTTTCAGAACTGGGGAAAATACATTTATATTATTTACTAGTCACTACGTGTGCCTGAACTAGCTAAGGAAGAAGGATGTACCCTAATCACATCAAATAGTTCTCTCTTTGTACAATACCTACATGTTGTAATTGTTGATCCTTATAGTGCAATCAATATCTTCATATATGGACATTAATCTACAGATTCATATGAACATGTTTACTTATCAAAAAAAGTAGCCTTTCCTAGAGCACTGAGATATTTTGAAAGATATATTTTACTGAGTTCTTATTTCATCTTTTTCCTCCTGAAAATAAGATAGTCTTAGAGAATATAGCACTGTCAGCAGGCTAGTTTGAAGAGCCCTATGATGCCTTTCAAATCTTCCTTGGCATAAGAAAGTTATTTCTCACCAACTTTTCAAAGTCAGATGCAATGGCCAGCCCCCTAATATTTTCTTTTCTAGGGAGATTGCCTGTGGAAACCCAATACAAAACTTTAAACAAACTTCTAAAAAACCTATTATTCCTGGCTAACCACTGACATCATATTTTAGATTGTTTGATATAAGAATTACTTACAATTTTTCTCTAGATATCCACTGAAAATTTGACCAAGAATTTCATGGCCTCTGGGTAAATATGGAAAGGTAATGTGTGTCAACACTTCCCAAGATTCTGTTTGACCCTTTGAAACATTGGACTTATGGAAAATACCATATCATAAGATATAAGCTTTTGTGATTGGATAAAATTGTGCTATTTCATAGGTTAGAAATTAGAAATGAAATGGTGAATTAAATTAACCCAAATACCTTATTTGAATTTTATCATAGACATGAGAGGTTGCAAAAATATATGAATGAAATAACCTAGACAATTTGAGCATTTTTCTTATTTTTTATTATTATTATTTTGTGTGTATAGGTGTTTTGCCTGTATGTCTATGCACCATATGTCTTCAGAGGCCAGAATAAGGGGACACAGCACATGGATCTGGAGTACACACAGTTATGAGTCATTGTGTGGGTGCTGGGAATTAACCCAGGTCCTCTAGAAGAGCAGCCTGTGCTCCTAACAACTGATCCATCTCTCCAGCCCTCAAGTTGGACATTTCATATTCTTTAATTTTCAAGTGTACAGACATGAGCTTCCTGTGAAGAACTGACTTTTCTTAAATGCTCCCTGAACCTTCTGCTAAATCTTCAACATCTCATATGTATGATTATTTTGAAACCATTTTTTAATACCAGAATTATTCTTTCAGTAACTGTGATAGATTATGTTGCAGATTCAAGAAATACTACCATTTCCTTTGAAACTAAGAAATCAGTTTTCCATGAAAGATTGATTATTTCCTTGTGTCATCTCTCAGCTGTTACAAGTCAGGGAGTTAATTTTGTCCCAAAGTCAACTAGTTCTTCTTTAATGGACTTTATTTTCAGCACAAATATAAACATGAATCGAGAGAGTGGAGAGCAATGCAATCATTAGTAATAGAATTGAATTCTCAATGTTTATTAAGTAATCTCGGTCAGAATATCAGTCATTAGGAAAACAAACAACAAAAAGGACTGGCAGGGTGTGGACAAAGGAAATACTTCTAGTCTGCTGAGCATAGTGAGAGCAGAAGAAATAGTATTTCTTATATATGAGCTTCTCAACTGCTCATCTGGTATCAAGTGGTCAGCTCTGAAGTCACATATATACAAGTAACAGTAAACAGACTGAGCACATTGGATTTACATGTTAAGGAATATATATGTTGTTAAGAGTGACTGAGTGTGTGTGTGTGTGTGTGTGTGTGTGTGTGTGTGTGTGTGTGTGTGTAACACACAGAGCCCGGCAAGGGTGGCACATGCTTTTAATCCCAGCACTCTGGAAGCAGAGGCAGGCAGACCTCTGTGAGTTCCAGGCCAGCCTGGTCTACAGAATGAGTTCCAGAACAGCCAGGACTGTTGCACAAAGAATCCCTGTCTCTAAAAACCAAAGGGGAAAAAAATAACTGATGGAAAGGGGGACAAAGGACATGAATTTAACAGAGAGAGAAGAAGAGAGAGGAGATACTAGAGAAGGCTTGGGGTGCAATATGAAAGGAAAAATATTTTAAATTATTTTTAATATAAAAATATCCGAAAATAAATCTTCCATATGACCATGCCTGGGGACTTGCACACAGGACTCCAGGTAAAACTATCACAGAAGTACTTGTACATCAATATTTATTGCAGTACTATTCATACTAGACAAATATGGGACCACCCTAGGTGGCCAACAACAGAGGAGTGGATATGAAAACATTGGTCCATAGCCACAGAGAATTATTCTAGCTGCAAAGAGAAATGGAGTTAAGTTATTTGCAGGAAATTAGGTGCAACTGGAAATAATCACATTAAGCAGGTTAAACCAGTTTCAGAAAGACAATTATTACATTTTTCTCTCATTTATGTTTCATTAGTCAAATAAAATCATGCATGCATATGTAAAATAGAAACTAGGAATGACATTGTCTAGGGGAACAAAGAGGACAAACAGTAGGATGGAGGCATGAGAAAAGAGAGTATGAAGTACTGGGTAGGGAGAGTATATTCAATTTATGATCTATACCTGCATAAAAATCTTTTAAACTATCTTTAAAGACTTATTAAGAAGACCGCTGAGTACAATTTGTGCTGCTCATGTATTCTTGGATGTGTCACCTGGAGTGTGGTAGTCAATCAAGATATACAATCTTACAGAAAACGGACACTCCCTCTACCAAGAACTGTCAATTGCCAGTAGCTACTTGGCTAGAGGTGGCCCTTCATGTACACCTCTTCTCTCCATGCTGAGATAGGAAACAGAAGACAGATGTCAGAGCAATTGGGGAAGGAGGTGAATATGATCAAAACACATTAAAGAAAAGTCTCAGAGATCTAATAAAAATTAGGAAAAACAAAAAAGGTTTATTAAGAATATGTTGGTTTCATATAAGATAAAACAACTTTGTATATGGAAAATTTGTTTGGAGAATACTGGCAACATGATATTATAAGCTAGATATTTTGTTCTGTTAAATAGATACAGATGTTTCAGTTCATGATATCATAAAGTGAGAACATAGTATTAGGGAGTGAATTTATTCCCTCCAACTCATAACTCAAAGCCATAATACAATATAGATGTGTTTGTAGATGAGAACTTTAGGCAGGTAAAATTAAATGATCATATGAGTTGGACATTATCCTATAAGATTAATGTCTTGTCTCAAATAAATGTATTAATAAACTTAGATATACACACGATTCCCCAACCTGCTTCTCCATGCTGATTATGTGAATACATGGTTACATTTGCTGTCTCTGAATTATCTTTTCTTCCCAATTTTTCCCTGTGTTTATAATTTGTTTTGTGTTCACTGGGCTAATTTCTGAATTGTCTTCTTTTACAAATTAGGCGTTTTTCATTTTATCACATAATAAACTGTAGGCCTCTTCTAAGGAAAAAAATCATGTTTTTAGAAAACACACCAACACACACACATACACACATAGACATGCACAACTGCCTTCTCTCACATACACACTCAGGAAAACCACTTGAAAACATAACATGAAGATTGCTGTCTATGAGCCAGGAAAGGGTCTCCAACCTAAAATGAAGTTTGCTGGCTTGTAGCTCATGCAGTTCTAGCCTCCTGAGGCATAAAAATAGAGCCTTCTGTTGTTTCAGCCACCCAGATGGTGGTGATTTGTGATGAAAGTCCTGGCTAACTCTTTTCTACCGCAGAAGGGAGACCTTCTAATTTGGTTTAGGAGTATGGTTACCTGAAGTCAAGGCTAGGGTTAATATTTCTCTGCGCTGCTGTTCCTATACAGGTTTGCATTGTTGTATAATTATTATAAGAAGGCCCTCTTTCTCTTCTTGAATAGTGAATAAAAAGAAAGAAATTAACATTTATTGGACACTTAACATGTGCCAGGCACCATTTTGCATGTGTTTTCTCATTTAATCCTTAGAAACATCTTGCAACGTAAGTATTATTATTCCAATAATTTTAGTTAAAGGGATAAAATAACTAGCCCCCACAGTCACTTAGCTAGTTAATTGGCAGATTTGGATTCCAAACTGATCATTCTTCCTTTTTGTAATTCTACAAAGTCCTAAGCTTTCCATTATTTAATGTTGAAGGGTCCCTTGAAAATAACAGAAACGTTTCGATTAGTTCACATGGAGGGACTTGATTATACTGAGCATAGAGAGATGACAAGTTAAACATGATAATAAATTGACTAGAGGGTATACAGTTAGGATGTGACTAGTACTCCTAAACTGGGGAGACTAGGAAAATAGCTAGAATTCCATGGGGCCAGGCAGTGGAATTCCCAGTGGAATCTGGATATGTCTTTCAGACTTGCTCTATGCTACATGGCATCAAAGAAGAGAAAGTTGCGTCACAGAAGCTGGAGTCATTGCCCCAAACCCTGCTACAAGCAGAAAGAGATTTTAGGAATTACTTGAGCATCTCTGCCTTCTAGGCTTCAATAAGTAAATGCTTGTCACTAAGGAAACCTCCAGGAAGCCAGAAAGAGAGGAGCTCAGAAAACATGCTGTAGAACAGGTTGGGAGGCAAGCAAGTGCTAGCTCCTAGAGAAAAGAAGTAAGTGGCTGGGACAGGCTGCGCTATGTGGTTATTCAGTGAGGACAACCAAGAAGTACAGTGCTTTGGATAATGATGTGCTGCCGTTATGGCCTCACACCTGACTGAGCTTCCCTAGCTTTCGTGTCGCACTCCGTTAAGACTGTGACACAAAGACAGCAGATTGCATTACTAAACACCGGAGAACTAGGAGACAGAAGAGCCAGGACAAAACCCACGCATTCTGAAAGACGGTGTGCTTCTCCTGTCCTCTGCCGTGTTCCTCTCGTAACGTTCAAGTGAGGTTTGGCTGAATGTCTTCAACAGAGGTGGCTATAGGCAAAGTGAGATGGCAAATTCCCGGTACCAAGTAGTGTGTTGTTGGTCCAGAACCACAAAGACTACTGTAAACCAAGCTACTGAGCTGCATTAAACTCTTCTTTACCATGAGTGACTATGTAACTGTTGAGATGCCTTTTTTTAAATGTAAAACTCCATGTTTTCTCTGCCGTCAATGTAAACAAAGTTACTCTTACCTTATTTTGAATGGTTGTGTGACTTCCTTAGGTATACCTTCGCCAAAATGAGGAACATAAAGTGTACTACCATAAATAGCATTAAGTTGTTGTTCTTTAAAGGATATTATTTGAGCATTGTCATAGAGGTCCATAGTCCTAGCCTAATCACATTCTCACACATAACTTATCAATGATAACCATGAACAATCTTTCTAACCCAGTGGATAAATACATTTATTTCACCTCATAAAAATTTGTAGCAATTTGCTCTCTCACGTTCTTGTTATATTTCTCAGTAAATGCAAAAGAAGAAAGCATATTTCTGTGCGCCCCAGAATTTGACCTGGATAAAGAAAAAGAAAACAAGGCAGACACAATGTATACTGGTCATTTTCTTTGTTTTCTCCTAGACTACAAGTACGTAGCATCCCAAGTTGGAATGTGCTAAATTATCTTATTATGGAATTCAAAACAGTTTTTCCCCTGAGATATAATGGGGTACATAAACATGAACTCCCATCTCTTAAGACTTCCTGCACATTTCTCCTCTCTGCCTGCACTGGCTCCATATATTACTGCTAATGCTGTCCTTGGGCTGCAATTTGGAATATAGATGATCCTGAGAAAAAGTCATGTTTCTTATACAATTCTACTGCATGTTATGAGTGTCTTCTCCCTCCAACAGATACTTCTTTCCCTTAGCTCCTCTCTTCCTTCTCGTCTGGCAGCAAGATGTCATTCAGTCACTCAATAGAGGCTGGACCATAGCTTTGGGGCTGAATCTCAGTCATCAGATATGTGAATCTAAATTCTCCAACCCTTACTTAGAGAGGAAACTGTCTGTTTATCTAAGAAAGAGGTATTTGCTTAAAGAAGCGAATGTATTTGCTTAAAGAAGTGACTACGGCAATGTCCACTCTTCAGAGTTGCAAAGTACGGCCATATTGCCATTGCACAACTATTCAGTTTGAGCCAAGAGACAAAAGAGATATGAACTGGTTAAGCAGGTTCCAATTACAAGGCAATTCTGGCTGAGGCTATTGCACTGTTGCATCAATACGGGATCTTGAAGTCATGCATAGGTTCAGATCAGGATTCTTTAGAGTCAACATTCTCCATATACATCTAAATTTTCTCTCCTGCTGCAAACAAGGCAGATATCCCAAAGGCTTGAAAAGTTTTTCTTGTGTGTCTTCCATCTCCCATCTGTTATCTCCACCACCTGCACATATGTGTTATGTCCAAAAGGAAACAAGTCCAACTTATAAGCCCTTTCTTAACCATCACTCAAACACATAAATTACATGGCAGCAGAGATTGCTCCAAAAACTAATATATAGAAAATGGGTGCTAAGTATTCATCAACGCTTTTATTTTCTCACAAGAATCTGCAATGGCAATTTTTATAAACGAAATTTACGAAGTATCTATTCTTTATTAATAGAGAACTTCAAATGCATTAACTAACAAGGTCCCAGGAGTGCTTTTTGGTGTTGAAAAAAATTACAATTTTTCTCTTTTTAGAAAAAATAAGTGGAAGAAATAAGCATTCGTCTCTGAGATGGTTCATTCTAGACTACAGTGCTGTGTGTTACACTGCCTTTTTACTCAGTATTTTTAGTGTAAGCACAGTGTTGAGCTTCAGGGACTATCTAGGTCCCCCAGTATAAGGAAGGCTGTGAGGTCTTGAGTGATTGACTCACAGTCTCATGGCAGGGTAAAGGCAGAGAGTTATACTGCTCAGTGGTTTGAATTCCCACAGTATCACACTATTCGTATTTTTAAAATTCATGTAAACTAAGGTGTGCTCATTTTGGTTTCTTGACTAAACACAGTTAAGTAGAACAATTTCTCCTCTGTTTTCTGAACTTCTTTGGCACGTGACTCAAATTGTGAATACAGAAATGGATCAACTTCATAACCTTCTTTCTCATCATTGTCTCTACCTCCCTGACAGTGATGTCTGTATAAGCTTCCTACCAGAAACTTAACAACTTCCATTCTGTGGAAATGTAAACAGGTTTCACTCATAATCCTTTTTGTAATCTTCAGACTTCTTCATTTGTCAAACTCATTTATCAAATCCAAATTGTACTTTCTGTACTTAGGCATTTAACCTTTGTATTCATCTGTAAGACTAATTTCTGTTTGTTGAGGATGGAAGAGAATACATTTCCTATGCCAAGAAGAGCTTGAATGAAGAAGAAAGTTTGTTCCCTAACCATATGACTTGCCCTTGCCTGTTACTCTTGCAAAATGTCACCTTGTCAAGATCAGACCATTTTGGATATCAAATTTTTTTTTTTTTTTTTTTTTTTTGGTTTTTCGAGACAGGGTTTCTCTGTGTAGCTTTGTGCCTTTCCTGGAGCTCACTTGGTAGCCCAGGCTGGCCTCGAACTCACAGAGACCCGCCTGCCTCTGCCTCCCGAGTGCTGGGATTAAAGGCGTGCACCACCAACGCCCGGCTGGATATCAAACTTTTATGTTAATTTTTGAGTGGAAAAACCTACAAGGGTTAAACACATAAACTCAGAAATCTCTGGTTTTAAGTTTGTCTCAAATACATCCTGGTATCTACCTGACATGATCATGTCTGGGCTTTGCACACTAATTTCACAGTGTCTGAGAATGAAGTAACTCTCAGCTCCAGGTCTGTGCTCCAGCCATGCCAGTTGTGGCCTGAAGCAACAGGAGGAAAATTCTCCCTTCCTAGCCTAGCTGTTCTTCCTTGATCTGGGGTCCTTTTTAAGAAAGCAACAGGACAGGGAAAAAAATAGAATAGGAAGAAACCTACAGTGGGAAAGCCTGAAGCTGCAACACAAATAATGATTATTCCTGTCAAGGTTTAGCTGTGGTTGCTAAGTTACTGGCCTGCTCTGCAAAACCTTGAAGTATGGGACACATTAGGAGCTCGTTAGGTCCCAGTGACTTGCGGTAAATGTACAATTTGTCTCTGTGCTAAACACACTTCAGAAATAACAATAAAAAACCCCACATGGCCTAAAATTTGTGACCTTTCTGTTGTTTCCCTTCTCCTCCCCTTTACACCTCTTCTCCTAGTTGTATGTTATTATAGAAACCGCTATCGGAAAAATAAACAAAAGAATTCTGCAAAGGACAGGAACCAGATATATTAGTCTACGGCCTTTGACATTTAATGAAGGTTTCCACAAAGAGAACCACAGGAAGGATCAAGGAAAACTAAAAGGAGTTTCTGTAATAATTGTTTACAGTGCACGCGGCAGGGCCATCAGCTCACTCTCTGAGAACACCTGTAGTGCATGTGCCAGGTTGCAAAATCTTGCAGAAGCAGAAAGTATTTAACTCATTCATCCATTTTCTGTTTACACTAATAACATCGCTGTCCAATTCACAGATCCTGGAGTCGACCTAGCGGCTGATATTTGCAGTTCAAAACCCTGATATGATTGGCAGCACAGCTTAGTGACAGTTTTAGTTGACTAACTACCTTCCATGCGTGACTGGGATTCCTTTTCTTTATGTTGCTGCAGACATGTTTCTTTTGGTCTCTAGATGCTGCCCTGTTCTTCTAAGCTTTTGGCAAGATGTTCATGTGTTAACATGAATGCACTGACGGAGGAAGAGGTGTTAGGAGGAAAGGGTGTAGGAGAAAGCAGGAAAAGCAGGAATAAAGAGTGGGTGCCTGAGTAAAGGGGGGGACAGCAAATGCTGCAAGAGATTTCCTGGCAGCACCTAGCTATTACAAGGCTAGAAAATTATGAAAATGAAAAGTAAGAGTGTGGGTGTTCCAGTGGTTAATAATAATCATACAGGACTCTGGTAGTGCTGGGTAGACTCTAAGACCTGAAGGTAAAGCTTACAAAGAAGAGTCGCATTTCCTGTGCCAGCTCCAAAATCCATATTAACAGTTACTATGTTGACCTGCAGTCAGGGCTAAAAGATCTCATTTGGCTCATAGAGTACTTCACAGAATGCTTAGATCTGACCTCCTTCACAAAGAACATCTTTTTTGCTCTTATGCAAATAATTAATCAGAATTCATATGGCATTAAATAATTTTTAATTAAGTGTAATGCTATATGAAATTATTTATTTGTTATATATGCGTATATATGTATACATATCTGTATATGCATATTTTCTTTGTTCAATAAAAGTGACTTTCTGCCAAGGAGTGGTAGTGCACGCCTTTATTCTAGTAATTGAGAGGCGGAGGCAGGAGGATCTCTATGAGTTTGAGGTCAGCCTGATCTACAGAGTAAGTTCCAGGACAGCCAAGTAGACACAGTGAAACTCTGTCTTGGGGGAAAAAAAGACAGTATTTTGTGCAGCTGTTTACAGTGCAAAACAAATCTCTTATTATTGTTCAGTTTTTGGAAATGCACAGCTTTATGACCCATTCTTATGTAAACCAAAGTTTCTAATGATAAAGAAGAAATCCTTCTACATTAATTTATTATTCCCCTTAGTGAGGAAAACCAAAAATACGTTATACATAATGGTACACTTTCCCTTGGTAGCTATACATGCACGTGGTTATAGCACTGTCCCTGGAGTCTAAAACAAGCTTTGTGTAAAACAGTATCAACATTTGTATTCAGTCTGTACTTATTCTTCTGTAAACTTTAAATCATCCGTAGGTTACTTATAATATTAATACAATGCAAGTCACAGGTAAATAATGATTGTGATATATTGTTTGGGGACTATTATATTATGAGAAGAAATAAATGGTCTATACATATTAAGAACGGTCATGCTTTTATTTAACATGTTTTCAGTTACAATTGGTTGCATCTGCAGGATCAGAATCCATCTTGATATACAAAGGCCCAGCTGTACATACTGTACAAGGCAGAAAATGCCGTGTCTTCTTAAGAACTGACCTAATTTCTTTTTTTTTTTTTAACCACTGGATATATCTGTTATCACAATGCATTGTTTTCTAAGTTCTGAGTTTTCTCTGGTTTTGGAACTGGTTAATAATTATAGTCGACTGGGTCAATTTATTACACTTGTGTGTACAGCCTAAATTTTGAAGATACCATTGCTTAGCTCCAGATGAACTTAGGTTTGCCAATTAATGACTACAATTCAAGGAAGAACTCTCAAAAATACTTCTAGAAATTATAAAGAGAGAAAGGGAGAAGGAAACTCTCTTAATACTGAGCTTACTAAAGAGAAGGGTGAGAATCTGTACCCTACAGCTATGATTTTAGAGAGTCTTCCACTGTAGCAGAAAGCCGACAGGTACAGATGAAAGAAAGGTAGAAGTCATGAGTCCTAACTGTACTGGACCAGAGTTTTGGAAACATGAGCTCTAGTTCCACCAGCTCTGAGTCCTGTTCCTGAGGTTTTCCTTTCTCTCATTACCACAGACATATTTCTACTAGCATAGATAACAATATTCCTCTTCAAGGCAAGACACAAAGACTTTAATTTTCTAGAACCACCCACCGCGAATCCATTTCTTTCAAACTCCTCAAAGGAGAAAGAAGCCTGCAGTCTCCAGTTCTAACAGTCAGTTCACATATAGTGCTGGTTGTTGGATTTGGTTCCTCCAGAACATTAGAGGTGACATAATTTATATCATGAAGTGTAGTAACCCTACTTAAAGATTACATCACCAGTTTTGTTCCACCTGCCTCCTTGTCCTTTTCCCAGCCCACTGCCTTGTCTAGAGGCATGCTATTTTGTGGAATACATTCTCTCTCTCTCTCTCCAGTTACTAGGATCGTTATTGCATACATTCCCCATAAGTAGTGTCATAAGAGAATGACTCTACTCAGGCTTTTGATTATGTGCTTTGTGCTGGTCACTGGTGATCTTTCCATCACCAAATCTGACATCAATCCTCAGTTACCATAATCTTCACTTATCAAGGGTACTTGACCTGTGGCATTGTTGCTTTTCTTGCCCATCTCTTGTAGTCTCTGGTAGCCACTGGGTTCTCACATACTTGGTTTTCTTCTCACCTCCATCAGTAATCCTCTTCAGACCCACTGGCAGGATGTTTTTCATTCTGCTAACATTTTTAAATGCTGCAGCATCCTAGGTCTCAGACTATGTTTCCCTTTCTTGAATGCTGATGCTCACTTCCCGGGGCAACCTCATACAGTACAGAACTATAGTTCCGATTGATTTGTTCAGCCATGTATCATCATCAGTAAACTCTGAATTCTGAGGAAGTTTATCCAGCTGACAATTCTATATCTCTTGTGAGATATAAAAAAATGACCATAAGCTCTACAGACTTCCTTTCACTCCACTGTAGCTTCTTCATGTAAATTGCCATCCTCTTTGTCTCTGTCTGGGTTATTGAAGTAACAAACTCCTATTTTTCTCTCTAGTTTTTATTCACGCAGACAACATAATAGTCTTGTAAAATTAAGTTGTAGCAAGCTACATCACTGTAAACAAACAAGCAAACAAACAACAAGAAACACCCTTCAGTAGTTTTCATTCTTCTCCAGAATACATGCAAATCCCATTCACTATAGCTTAGGGTACCCATTATGATGTTATTTGAGTATCAACTTTGGCATTATCCTGTACATTTGCCCTCTTAATCCCTCTGTTCCCTCTTTTACTTATCACACATGACAAACCCATACCTGCTTTATGAAATCAGTCCTTACTGTCGCTTGGACACGACTCAGTATCTCCCTTGATTATCTCAGGACTGTCTCCCTCAGTTCAACCCATGTGCCTCCTCATTAGAAAAGTTCTGTGTGGAGATGAATCTCTCCAAAACGTCACCTTCAATCTCCTCTCTACCCTAGAATATTTGTATTTGCAGAATCTGAAAATTTTTGGCATTGGTGAATATGAGGGAACATGATGCATGCATTATTTGTATGGAGTGTTCATTAGTTCATTAGCTAAGACAAAGTTTGCAGCCATTTTTGTTACTTTTAACAGGATGAGCTTGACAAATCTTTACAGTGCTGGCCTTCTTAAGCATTGCAAGATCCTGGAGTATCTCTTTTCTTTTCCTCTAGATCCCAATAGAACAAATTGTGATAGATAAACATTTCCATATACTGATCAAAAAAAAAATCCTTGAGTTGAATTTGTCCCCTAGTTGAGAACACTAATGTAAACCCTTATGTGGGATATTGTGTTCCCCAAAATATTGTGTACTTTAATAAACTTATCTGGGGTCAGAGACAGAACAGCCACAATATTAAACATGAGGATAGGCAGTGGTAGCATACGCCTTTAATCCTAGCATTCCAGAGGCAGAAATTCATGTGTTCAAGGATACACCCAAGCATGGTGACCTACGCCTTTAATCCCAGAAAGCAAGCCTTTAATCCCAGGGAGTGGTGGTAGAAAGCAGAAAGGTATATAAGGCTTGAGGACCAGAAACTAGAGGCATTTGCCCTGGAGAAGCATTTGGCCTGGAGAAGCATTTAGGCTTTCAAGAAGCAGCAGTTCAGCTGAGGCCCATTCGGATATGAGGACACAGAGGCCTCCAGTCTGAGGAAGCAAGACTAACTGAGGATCCGGTGAGGTGAGATAGCTGTGGCTTATTCTGTCTTTCTGACCATCCAGCATTTCACTCCAATACCTGGCTTCAAGTTTGATTTTATTAATAAGAACTTTTAAGACTCATGCTACACCCTTATTTGTGTAAGATTCAAGAAAGTTTGGACTTTCTTTCTCTATTACTGATGCCTGTATGACAAGCCACAAGGAGGTCAATTATGTAAATAGAAACATGGACTTTAAGGTTTCCTAATATTTTTCCATTAATATGAGACAGTAGATTCTCTCTTTATTATTGCCTGATGTAGCTATCTATGTTTTAGAAATGAAAAAACTTTGCAGAATATTTGGGAATCATAATTTTAAATTAGCCATATAAAAGAAGCAAATTTTAAGGTAGCAAAGACCGCTAGTTTAAGGTAGTCTGACCACTGTGCTAATGCGACAACACATATGTGATCTTGAGAAATAGTCTTCCACACAGCAGGGAAGTTGTTGGTTCTCTAATGTTCAAGAGGGTGCTGCTGAAAAACGTCACCCGTTACACCCTTCTTAGTAAGATAATCAGATGCTTCTCTGAAGGCAAAGGAAAAACTATCTTCTGTTTCATCTCTAGCCCTCTATTGAAACAATAGAGTGGCATAGCCCTAAAATAGTCTTTGAAAACACGCACAGCAGTAAATTAGCACCTTGCTTTTAAGATGTTTATAGTTTACGAAAGGAGACATATAGGTAAAGAGGTTGTTGCAACTAACTATATAATTGACTGCATAAACATCTATCTGAATCTATATCACACTCCTAACGACAGTCACAAGGTCACAGCAGTTAGCTCTCCAGAAGAAGCTAGAGGACTGTGTTCAGAAAGGAGATATATACCATCAGGTTTTGGTTGCTGAACAGTAACTGAGGAATAGGTGTTTATCTGATGGATAAAGAAATTGAGACTAAGCCTAGCACAGAGAGAAAACATGTGGGAAGTATGGTAAAATTTGATATATAAAGAGAATCTTGAAGAACTGGGGGTGGGTGGTTGCACAGGGTAAAGAAGGATGTTTGGAAGGATATGTACATGAAACTAAGCTATAAAAATATCCTTAAAACCTCATTAGGGTGTACAGATTTTTTTTTTGTAGGTAAGAAGAATCTACCACGTTCAGGAAATATAAGAGTTATGTGCTCAGACACATGTTTAGGACAGCCATACTTAATCTCTGTGGTTAATACATGGTAGAGGAAAAATTGACACTTCTAATAACAGTCAGCCATAATCTTCCAAGAAAGGAAAATGAGGAATTGAACCAAAACAGAAACCAGGCACTTTGTGAGTGTGAATTTGGTAACCCTGCTATGATCAAATCTACAAGGCTAGGTGATTGATTGGTATGTAAATAAGAAGGCATGGAAGAACTTCCCAGGGATCCCATCTTAAAAAACTTGAGAATGGAGGATTATGTCAGTGATCTGATCTCTGACATAGCCTGTTTTAAGAACCCTTCCTGACCAGAGCAACTTGTATGTAGTGCTTAATTTCTCTGCTAGTTGCTAGGAGTGCTACCCAGGGTGGGGGCGTGGGGGATTCAGGTGAAGGAGGAAAACATTGACCATCTAGAGAACTTCAATACTAAAGTCACATTTTGAAAAGACAGTATTGCTTTGAAAATTTGATGCTAAAACCACAACATAAAGTCTTAAAATATGAGCTGCCTTTCCCTCAATCCCGTTAAAGAAATGGCTCCCGGCTTTCCATGTTTATGAACTCCTTCATGGACAGTCACGGCAACTTATTTTTCTGGCTTCAGCCCATCTCTGTGAGTTATCCACTTTTATGTGCATCTCACTCAAAACAAATTATATATGTCACTTGGCAAGTCTTAGGTGTGTGCCTGTTTGTGGCTTAACACTGCCACCTAGCATCTGAACAGGACTCCCTTTACCTTCCACACAGAGAACCCCACTCTCTCTGTCTAGGCATGAGTCCCAGAACACCTACCTAGAAAATAGCTTGTTTACATCAGTTAGCCTTGCAGGTGAAGAGCTTCTCATTTCTCCATCAGCATTTCAGGAGTACATGTTTGGAGTGTCCATCACTGGAAAGCACCTGAGAGAAGTCATGACACCTGAGTGTTTGTGGGAATGCTGTGGATGCGTATGTTCTGCTTCAGAGGTGGAAAAAATGAAAAGGAGAGGACAGGCAAGGAAGGAAGGAGAGCTTTTAACTTCCCTTCCCCCCACTTTCTCTTCCTCTTCCTCTTTTTCCTTCTTTCTCTTTCTCTCTCCCTTCCTCCTTCTCTCTTCATGCACCCCCCCTCCTTATCATCTAACTTGAACACTCTAAGTTAGGGAGTTTTAGTACCTAAAGCCAGCATTTCTTGACACAAACCTGTGTTTTCACTTTCTTATGTACATGTCTTGGGTTTGAATGCAGAGTGCTTCATTATGTGTGTGAAGAAGCCTGAGTAGAAGGAAGCTACATTTCTGCATCTGTTGTTAGTCAGCACATCAAAGAAACCTGGGTGACCTGGGTGTCTGAACACTGTGCTGAAAGTACACCATCAATGATGTCATAGAAATGGTCCCCTTGTGTGCCTAAATGTCATGCAATGATTTTCCAAAAACAGACCTTACAGCTGGTTTCGAGAACAGAATTTCTCCCTACTGCCGTCTGTAGTGACAGTTTGAACCTCACCACTCTTTAAAGGCTTGCTTTAGGGAAATGTTTGTACGTCTGAGAGCAAGTGCCCGGGGTTCTGATGCCTAAAGTGTGTTCTTCCCAGTATCAACCCTGTGTCAATGCCTCATTCATCACTGTCTGTCTCTCTCCTCGGGTGGTTGCCTTTCCCTTTTCTTTTCTCTATTTCCAGGGTAAACAGCCTATCACTTCAATCTCCTGACATCCATATGTCTTCATTCTTGTGATGTATGCATTTGTGTATCTATGTTTGTCTCTAGCAACTAAGAAACCAACAGATATGTCTAAGAGCCAAATAATTCCATTGTAATGTCTTCATCAAAGACAAAATTTGGGCATCTTGGCTGCAGGCCATTGCTGTTCCCTGTGTCAGCATTTTGCACTCTTCTTTCTAGGGCCGTCTTTGCAACTTTGACCAGTTTGTAGTTTCCCACCAAGTTCACTTAGTATTTGAGTCTCCCAAAGCTCGAGAGAGCGAATTCCATAGTGTTCCTTTCATCAGGGTATTCCTAACTAGTCTCTACAGTGTCTTCCATTTGAATGAATCCTATGTATTTGTGTTGATTTGTTTAAAAGTTCATTTAACCACATTTCTTAATTGAAGCTGTACATCTCCATGTAGCTGCAGAACATTCCAAAGTGTAAGCCCCGTGTGCATTACCCTATTGTGGGACAGTAACATTACTCCACGAGCCACTACTCATCCTCTACACTGTCCTTATTCCATTGCTGAAATCTCCATATGAAAACCACACAGGAACTCAGTCTATATCTAGTGCTGTGGCCAGAGTGGCCAGTAGCAGAGTCACACCAGGCAGTGCAACAGTAAGAATTAAAATCATTCATCTTCTTTCTTTCCATTGGCAGCTAAGGGAAAGCTGGGTGGAAAGGTTATGAATTGCATTTCCAGAATGACCACAAAGAAAGAAAGGTTGGGTGTTTTGAAAGTATCAATGGGAATGCAGGATAAGATGCGGGGCAGGATATCTACTTTGCTGTGTGGCAATTCCACACTTGTACACTTTATCTTTATTCATATTAGTGGGACTGATGGTTCAAGCTTTTGGAACAGTACTATATAGAGTCAATCCTTTATCTTTGGTTCTTCTTTTAAATTGATGCAGTCTCAATTATTATTTAAGAAGTAGGGATTTTGTTTGTTTGTTTGTTTCTGGAGACTAGGTCTCGTGTATTTTAGGCTGGTCTCAAAATATGTAGATGAGTATAACCATGAACATCAGACCCTCCTACATCCACACCATAAATGCAGGAGTTGCAGGCACACAGCTTGTATGGTGATGGAGATCAAACCCTTGGGCATGCTAGGAAAGTGCTCTGCCAACTAAGCTAAAATTCCCATTGAAAAGAGTAAGTTTTCTTTGGAAGAAATTTATTGATTTAAGTCATAGTTTCAGATTTTAAAAGAGATTTTTCATTATTTTAGATTTTAAGGTAAAAAGATGACTAGCTTTCTTGCCGTCAGCCTTCAGGAGTCTTAAAATTCTGAAAACCGTGTGTCTCACTGGCTATGCTGTGTTCAGGCAATAAAATGTTTATAGTTGAGTTCCACTCAGTGAAGTATGTGTCTGTTATGAAAAAAGATTACCACATGGAGCTGGAAATATACAGTGGACTCTAGCAGGAAGACACACTGGTGCGAATCACAGTAGGGCCCAGAACTTTTCATATTGAATTACTCCAGTGAACCGTTTAGAATAATCAGAACCTGAAGCCAATACAGAATTCAGGAAGAAAGGTTTCAAAGATTATATTGTGAAATTCTAAAGCCAATAGTCGCCTTCTCCACCCCAACCTCATTCAAACGATCAAAGTCTATTCTGAACCCTTAAAGGAGAGAGGACATACATTTTATTTTAGAATGCCATTTCCCCCTTATTTATTTGTTAATCCTTTTAAGAGGCCAGCTGTAAGCAGAGAAAAAAAAGTGGATATAATTTAAACATCAGGCTGTAATAATGGCTTCTTCCTTTAAGCTTCTTATAATTCTCCCAAGCTTCATTTTCCTAATCTATGAAATGGAATGCACAAACTTACAAATCCTTAGTTTCAAATGAAATTATAGATATTTATGTTCTTTTCTGTAGTTTAGTTACTTTCTCTCTTCAACCTTATCCTGTATAACATATGCAAAAGCAGCCCTTTTTAAATGCAGATGGCACCGTCTTGAGCTATAGAATGAAGGTGGTATTTATCTCAGAATTTCTATAGCTTTGATTACCTAAATACACTAATAGAAAAATTGGGCTCAGAAAAAATAGTAACTAAGGAAGACAGTCTTAGAGTCACACTGGATATTAAAACTGTAGAATCTGCATTACCTAACCTTCAATTACTTATGGAAAGGCAAAAGGAAAGTGGGTGGAACATATGTGTGTATTAGTCCTTTGCAGCGGCATTTGCAAAGGGTAATTCTCTGAATATAGGAAGCTGTCACAGAATCACTTTACAAGCCAGTTGGGATACCTGGCTTCTTGAATTTTTGCTGGAGGAGAATCAGTAGACTACTCTCCATGAATTTCTCACATCTCCACAAGTGTTCTGACCCGACATGGACAGTTGTTGGCCCAGGGATAGTGATCACAGCTCCTTCTAAAACAAATCACAAGTTTGTTTAGTGTCCTGGTTGGTTTTCTGTCACTGTGACGAGAACACTGGCCAAAAGCAACATGGGTAGGAAAGGGCTTATTTCACCTTACATCTTAGAGTTCACCACTAATGGAAATAAGGGCAGGAACTCAAAGCAAGAACCTGGATTCAGAGGAATGCTGCTTCCAGGCTTGCTTTCAATGGCTTGCTCAGCCTGCCTTCTTATATAACCTAGGGCTACCTTCCCAGGAAGAGGTAGGAGGGTTGGACCCTCCTACATCAATCATTAATCAAGAAAATGCTTCCAAAGACTTGCCTGTAGTCTAGTCTGATGGAGGCATTTTCTCAATTGAGGTTCCTTCTTCCAAGGTAACTCTAGCCTGTGTCAATTTGACAAAAAAAGAAATAAATGACACATTCAGTGCATTGTAGAATAAAGAAAATACTTTGCTTCATGACAAAGGTCAGGTAGGCTTACATCCTATTGCAGTAGTGTTTAGTTCTCAACTGTTATACCTCCTAGAATGTACCTACTATGTACTCAAATGTGATCTGATCCTAGAAGCCAGCCTGTGGGAACAGGGACTTAGCGAACAGCATATGTGAAGATATTATGGTTTATACCACCTCTGTCAGTCATACAGTCCTTTCTTTTCTAATACCCAGGAAGCTGAGGCAGGCAGGAAGACAAACTAGCAAGTTCAGAATAACCTCAGATCCTTTACAATTTTTGGTAGCAACATGTATTTTTTTTTCATAATCATCAAGATGGCTCTTGGTAGCTGCCGCTCCTCTGTTATAAATTGATGGGCTCTATGCAGTGTTGATGAAGAAGCCTCATTTTGCAAGTTTTCTGTCTAGGCCGAAGAGACAGCTGTTTGCAATAGACCGGGTAAAAAACAATTCAGAAGTGCAGGAAGGTTAATGAGCTTTGTCAGTAGGCAGAGAAAAACTTGCAGATAAACCCATTTTCCTGTATCCTCCGGAGACTCTGAAGTGCCCTCCGCTCACCTCCATTCTGAGGCTTGTTCTTGTGGCCAGGTCACTAACAGCAGGCTTTCCTATGTTTTTCCTTCCTTCTTTCTCTTCATTTATGTTTCCCAGGGATTCCACTGCTCAACAACTAGCCGCATGTAAGCTTTTGCCGTGGGTTTTATCTCGTAAAGAGTACTGATAGGACATAATCGTTGATCATTCACACCTTCATACCTAGAAGTTTGCAATCAAAGTAAATGAAATAAACTGTTTCAACAGGGAAAATGTGGGCCTAATAGCCCTGCAAGGGGAGTTCTTTAAGCTTCCTAATTCTGGTAGAAGTCAGTTCCCACACAGCCTTATCTCAGACACAATAGCAGAGTCAGCCGTAACAGACAGATAGAGGCTAGTCTCACTGGAATTAAAAGCACTGCAAAAACAATCTTTTCAGTTGATTACTCTCTGAAGCCTGAAGATCGAGACAACACAGTAAAATTATTATTATTTTTTTTTACCATGATCACTGTCATGTTTAGTCCAAGAATATGACAGGTGAGATACAGAGATAAAATAGGTTACTGGCATTTGCAAGAAATGGTTGATTCCTGAATTCTAGCAGATCTACCTAGCATCGATGTGGGACTGTTTTCATATTTTCTTTGACAGTGATGGGATTTGAGAATCCACTGGATGCACATCACTGGGTGAGGAAAGAGGGGTATTGTGCAGATGTGATGTTTGCTAGGCATGGTTCCAACACTGTCTTTGCCACCTCCTAGCTTCCAGCGGGACTTGTTAAATAGCATTCTTTATTTTGAATTGAATTGTAACCTCCAAAGAGATGTATATGTTGAAATTCTTTTGACAGTTTAGTATAACTTTATTTGTAATAGTAAAAATGGCATAAACATAAATATCCATGTACGTATGAATAGATAAACAAATTATAGTATATCCATGCAGTGGAATACTACTAAGCCATAAGTAGGAAATAAATGATAATATATAAAATACACACAAAATTTAAAATATTTTGCGCCTTGTAAAATATAAAAAAACATATGCATTATAATTCCTTCTGTATTTAAGAATAGAGCATGCAAATTTATCTGTGGTCACAGAACTACATGTTGAAATCTTTACCACCAGCACTAACCCCCACCCCCACCCCACCCTTTCTCAGAATGTGATCTTTGAAACCAGCCATTTCATACATGTTTAGCTAAATTAAATGGTATTATTTGTATGATCCATAATCAAGTATGAATAGATATTCTTTAAACAAACAGGTTTATATTTGCATTGCATGTTGCTTTAACATTTGAATGTACATATTAGAAAGACAATGTTCACATTGAAGTTTTGTTTTCTGCCCCCATTTCTTCGCTTTTTTTTGGATATTTTAAAATAAATTCATTTATTTATTTTGCTTCCAGACCACAGTTTGCCCTCCCTCCTCTCCTCCTGGTCCCTCCCCCTATTTCTCCCTGTTTCCACCTCCCAATCCACTCCTTCTTAATTTCTGTTTAGGAAAGCTGCCCCTCATCTCTTAAATGGAGATTCAATCATTCCAATCGAGCATCTCCTTGGCAAATTTCATTCCATGAACCCCTCAGATGGTTATACAGCTCATGTTTTATTTTGCTCAGTACTCCCTTTCCAAGATGAAATGAGGGTTCTCAGTCATTGGTTTATCAGTGGTAGCTGCAAAGCTGTGCTGGAAGGACGAGACAGGTCAGGAATAATGAGTATACACGAATGGATGCCCACAGTTTCAGCAAGCTGCAGGAAATTCAGGTTTAGGAGACAGCAGGGAGAATACATTCTCTATATCTTTTGTCCATGGGACGTTTTGTTGCCTCTCCAATACTTGGAAAATACTCCCCAGAGGGCCTTTCCTTCCCACACAGCTGAACCCAGGGAGAGATCTGAGATGATCTCTTTTTCAGACTGAGGCTCCCTACCTGATCACAGCATAAATCTTTATTCTTTGGGAGACCAGTGGAATGGGCAGAGGGAATATGCTCTTAGGAATAAGGGGATCTCAGGTGTTGAGAAACCATCAGTTCGCATTTGGTCTTTGAATGATAGAGGAATGTATTTTATGTAAAAGAAGGGAAGACGTATGTGTTTGGATCCTGTCTCTAGATATCTAGCTGTGCCAAACTTAGATGTATGCCTGAAGGCTATGAGAGATGTTGAGTGCCAGATGGGGCCTTGGCCTCAAAGGTTTTAAGTTGTCCAGAAGTAAAATGATGAAATGTAGATTCAGAGATGCACATGGGAAATATAATAGTGAAAGCAGGAATCAGAATGATGTTTCGGTATGTCAATGAAAGGTAGATTACTAGAGATCTCCAGAAACTAAAGCAATCGTAGAACAGAGTCTTCTTCACAGTCCCCAGAAGAAAACAACCTTGCTGAAACCTTGATAGCTAATTTATAACCCCAATAACAGTTGAACAGTAAATCTTTACATTAGCTGCTTTCTTCATAACACTTGCTGCAGCAACTTGGAAAAATTAAACCGTGTTAAAAAAGCTAGCCATTAAAAAAGGAACAAAATAAAGGCATTGTGTCTATTCTCAAGAAATTTACAATTTGAGAAAATAATCAGTTAAATCAAACTATCTATCACTTGTGACAGCTTAGGAAAGAAACAGAGTTGCTACAAAAGTTTTATCTTCTCTATAGATATAAGGACTAGAATTAATAATTAACACTCTGCTGCTCATCAGTGTATAAATTATACTCAATATGTAGGAATAACTGGGAAGAGAGTATAAAGACAGAAAGCTGAAAGTAAATATTAGGTAAAAAGCACCATTCAAACCTGATTCTGTCATCCATATAATACTATTGTAGTACTTAAAGGTTAGATGTGGACTAAATGAAGTCATGTCTGTTTTATGAAATGCAATATAAACCATAAGGAGTGACTGAACCGTGGCAAATGTTTGAGGTCTAGAGGTGATTAAGTCTTTAAAATGCACACGAGGACTATGAACAAGGATAAGCACTGATGTACAGTCACTATACTTGTCATCAAAGTTATTCCAGACAAATACTGCACCACAGTGCCACAAGTCAAACATGTAATGAGGAGAGACTATGAGCTATTCTTGAAAAGGGCATGGTGGGGTTCAAGTGAAGATATTGTTTTGGACAACATGAAATCAGTGTATGTTAGCAAAGGGAAAATGTACGATTTTGAGGAGAGAGTGAAGATATTTAAGATGATGTACCTAACCTGACTGAACTAACATGAAGTACATCATTGCCAGTGTCAGAGGTCTATCTCAGAAACCAAAGCAGAACTCCTTTCCTGAGAGAAATTTGTCTTCACAATTACAGTAGAGATGGCTACATAAAGAAGGCTCTTTTGATGATACCTGGATGTCGT
The DNA here is from genome assembly GCA_902168415.1 of Peromyscus melanophrys. Taxonomy (NCBI): domain Eukaryota; kingdom Metazoa; phylum Chordata; class Mammalia; order Rodentia; family Cricetidae; genus Peromyscus; species Peromyscus melanophrys. The sequence continues at coordinate 46,240 of CABHPR010144374.1, read as the reverse complement.
ATCATTGTGGAAAGAAAACTCTCAGAGTGATTAGAGAGGACAATAGACTCTATTATACATGAATTCAACTGTAAGCATGGAATATGTTCTGGCTTAGGAGTATTTGAATATCTGAATGGGTGAACAATTGTAGTGTGAGGAAATTCTAGTTTGACTATGCTAAACACAATGACCAAAAAACAAGTTGGGGAGGAAAAAGTTTATTTGGCTTACACATTCTGTAGCAGGAATCTTAGAAGGTCTTATTAATAAAATCAAACCTGAGGCCAGTTATTGGGGTGAATGCTGAAAGATCAGAGAAGCAGAACAAGCCACAGCTACCTCACCTCGTCAGTTCCTCAACTGGTCTTATTTCCTCAGACTGAAAGCCTCTGAGTCCTCATCCAGAATGAATCTCAGCTAAACTGTGTTGCTCAAAGCCTTAAAGCTTAACCAGCTAAAAGCTTCTAGTTTCTGGTCTTCACGCCTTATATATCTTTTTGCTTTCTGTCATCACTCTCTGGGATTAAAAGCTCACTTCTTGGGATTAAAGGCGTGAGTCACCATCCCTGGCTATTTCCAGTGTGGCCTTGAACTCACAGAGATCCATGCCTCCAGAAGGCTAGGATTAAAGGTGTGAGTGCCACCATTTTCTAGCCTCTGTATGTAGTGGCTGTTCCATTCTCTGAACCCAGATAAGGTTATTAGGGTGCAAAATATTTTGGGGAACACAATACCACCACAACATTCAGATCACAGTCTATCACTGAAGGAAGCAAAGGCAGGCACTGAAGCAAAGACCATGGAGGAATACTGCTTACTGATTTACTCTCTCTGGCTCGCTCAGATAGCTTTCTTATATAGCTCAGGTTTACCAGCCCAGGGGTAGCACCACCCACAGTAGGCTGGACCAACATACATCGATTAGAAATTAAGAAAATACCCCACAGACATGCCCACAGGCTAATCTGATCTCTAATGAAGGCAATTCTTCAATTGTAAGTCCTTTTACCCAGTTGTTTCAATAACAAATGCCTGTGGCTCTTAAAAATCTTTAGGCCCCTTCCTGCACAATGATCCCAGATATGATGTAGGTGTTACTTTTATGTCTGAAAACCTTGCACTCTCTACATGTTGACTAACTTTGGGAATGTGAATAACCTTCTACAGCTAAAATATGCCTATCTGATGAGGGTTGATAGATCAACTAGTTGTTGGGTAGAACAATCCAACCTTTAGAAGTTAGTTTAATACTATGTCCCTTTATTTTCTGTTGAAGAAAAAAAATCATGGACTTACAGTCAGAAAAATGTATAGTCCTAATTGCTTTAGTTGTTATGTTTCTCTAACAACTCTTTAACAGAATAATAACAATAGACTCTCTCCTAAGACCTATTACCTATTCAACCATGGGATCTTGGCTCCTATCAGGATGCCAAGCATGAGTTTCGTTTTTAGAGATGGCCTTGAAGCCTAGCAGAAAGTAGTTGGTCACTCTGTTAACATTTTTGCCACTATTGTGCTAGTTGGCAAATCTTGTCAAGCCAACCATTCCTTTAGTTCACAGGGTTCAAGTTTGGTAAGATAATATGGAGATATGTTTATAAAATACACATTCCTATTATGAAAGGAGTGTAAAACTCAGGTGTAAAATTGATGTTTATATTCTTCTGTGATTAAAGCCAATTCTATAAATAAAAAAATTTCCATTGGACATTTACAGCACTGTATCACAGTAAAAAAATTGGTACTAAATTTTCTTGGAGAAATGTTAAATTTACCACATTAATTTATTTTATGGGACTACAATTAATAGCATTAACTCCTTAGTGAGTTTAGTTACAATTTTATATTCCTCTCTAGAAATCTTTTCTCTGTCAACTCCTACTTTCTACGGCCTCCTATGCTATACCTAGCAAGATGATGAATGCTATATTAACACAATAGAAGTAACATGGAAATTACAATAGCAATAACTAACATTTGTATTACCCTTTATAGCTATTGAGTTTTACTATCACATCTCATTAACTATCTTGTGGACTAGTATTATTGTTATTTGCATTTTCATTTTACAATATGGAAGCTCAGAAACTATAGAGTTGTCAGAGATACATAACAACTAAAGCAATTAGGACTATGAATTTTTCTGACTGTAAGTCCATGATTTTTTTCTTCAATTTCCTCTGTAGCTGTTCACAATTACACCACAAAATTGGATTCTGTAGGTGCTTTCTTTAGATTGTTCAGGCAGAAAACAGTTTCCTTTATCTGAGCTATAAATGGTTACCACACTAAAACGTTATAGGATAAGCCCTTGATGCTCTGGTAATGCAGCAACCTTTTGGGGTTTGGGAAATATTTTAGGAATATAGATCCATAGAGAGGTTTTTGATTTAATCCAAGATTCAAAGCATGGAGAAGAGAAGATGATCACCATCAGGCATAAAGAATATTCAGTGGTCAACGCTGTGGAGCCTTAACTTTCCAGGAAACCAAGCTTGTATTGGGGCATTCTGATTAGTTAAATGAATACAAGCTTGGAAAATGAATCAGATTCATGCACATTCCATTGCCTCCATTTGTTAAATGTGTAGACATTAAAAATTTATTCTATTACTGTTCCTTGATTTCTCATTTGTACAATGTATGGCAGAATTTCCTTGATTTAGATATTCCTTTCCTCTTGGATTAAAGTAATCTACTTTAAGAGAGTTTCTAAAGCACTCAGCAGAATGTAGTGATAGTATGGTCATTTCTGATACGGGTCTGTGAAATCACCCTGTTACTACAACTGGCTTTTAAAGATATAGTCCTAAAAATGAATGGGAATTGTTCCTAGAGATAGCATTATATAGGCTTTGAGGAGACTTCATCCATTTTTCAACATCTACCCTGTGCATCTTCCCATAACCCCTTCTTCCATAATAGCAGTGGCAGGTGAAAGACCATCAGGAAGAAGCTGTCCCGTTTTATAATCTGTGCATGCATCAACATAAGTGCTTTTATGTGATCTGGTAATTCTCTATTACTGTAAGAGCATCCCCAGATATTTCAGGACCATTAGCAGCCTCACAGTGTGCAGAAAATGCTTTTTTTTTCAATGTCTGATAACACAGTTGATCAGAAAATTTTTCTGGCATGCTGATATCAAATGAATACAGATTGGAACTACCTGAACCAAAAAGTAAATAATTCTTCTTGTGCTTTGTTGGTAGCATTGTGGTGTCATAAAGCAGAAGGAAAAGAAATGAGGCTTGTGATAATTTTTATTGTGCTGGGTCTTTTTCATCCGTGAGGTACCTGTGATCATCAGCTATGCCTGAGAGACACAGGTAGTCCTTTCAGAGCACAGGGCACACATCACACTGCATAATAAAAAGGGGATCCTAGCAACTGCATCAAAGCAGATGTGGTTTTGATTTCTTTTAAAAAATGCTTTCACTATAGTTTTCTGTAAGGATGAAAGCTAATAGGTTAGCTCATTCAGTAAAATATTAATGGAACTAATCAGGCACCAGAACTCTTCAAAATACATTCTTTTGCTGATCCTACTAAAATTACAACTTTGAAACCACAGAAATACTCTAATGTGGTCTAAGGTGGATCTCCAGTTCTTAGGTAACAGCTTCATTCCCTTGAAGAAGGGTTTAGTATGTTGACATGGGCTCAGGAGTCTGGTGCTCTGACCTCTGTATTTGAGAGGGGATAAACTTTCTCAGTCTCCATTTCTACATTTGAAAAAATGAGTTAATTATGGAACAGTTGTCTTAATGCAATGAGATAATATGTTCAGGCAGCTTAATAGGAAGACAGGCACTTTACATAGGCTTAACCAGTGAATTCCAGCTGCTTTGATTTTTATCCTTTTTTTCAAAATTGGTGGAATTTCATTCATGAATACAAATCTACACAGAAATAACTGAGGTGTTAAGAAGTTCTTGACTTAAAAGGTCTTGTCTTCAAGAATGGCTCCATACAGGATAGTATACAAAGACTAAGTCAAAAAAATAATAATTGAAAGCCAGCAGCTCAGGTGGTAAGGGAGGTTACCAATCACCTGATCTTTTCTCAGTGGAAAAGACAGGGGCTAAGCTAACACAGTAGTTGGCAACATTTCCTATAAAGGAATATGTAGTATATATTTTTAGATTTTGTGTCACTGAGCGATGTTGTTGCAGCTACTCAACTCCATATTAAAGTAAGAAATCAGGTATAAACCTTCCATATGTGAATGAGTATGGCTACATGCCAATTAAACTGTTTACAAAATGAAACCTGCAACACTCAAGGTCCTCTAGAGAAACGGAACAGAATCGTGTGTGTGTGTGTGTGTGTGTGTGTGTGTGTGTGTGTGTGTGTGTGTTTATAAGATTAGGGAGATTGGAAAATTTAAACCTGAGGGTAGACCAGAAGGCCAAAAACTCAGGAGCACATACCACAGTTTGGTGGTTTTTCTTCTGAAGTCTTTTCTTCCTGCTCAGGGGAGATGCACCCTTTGATATACTCAGAGCAATAGCAATGTCTGAGGCATTAGCACATTATGGATGGCAATCTGCTTTGCTATTGAGTTAAATGTTAATCTCATCTAAAAACACTTTAAATTGACATGGAAAGTTATCACAAATCTTCACCCAAGAGTTGATTTGCTATAGTTTGTCTTTCTCTGAGCTGAGAGAAAAATCTCCCCTTAGCCAAAAGTAGATCTAGTTACTTTCTCAAGAATCCTGATCCCTAGTTGGTGTGAATTAGTTACTGAACATTCCACCACACCTTAAAGATTTAGGACTAAAGAGAATCTGGTGTCCCTAGGCAACCTCTCCAACCCATCATATCCAAATTACTCAGTCAGAAGACAATGGGGATGGGGACAAAGGCAGGGCACACAAAGGCTCAGCAACAGTGCTGTGGGTAGAGGATAGAGATGATGAGGAAGGAAGTTTAATCCCCATAAGAATAAGCAAAGTCATGATAATAATAGACACACACTTCATCCCACTTCCTGAATGACTAAGTGATTGACTCAAATTCATAGGGAAAGGCTTGTGTAATGTTTGGGTAGGGCCCTGAGAAGACATATTGTTAGCTAGGAAAACAAATCTGTCATGGAAGGAATGGGGAAAGAGAGCCCAGAAGAGGAATAGCACAGGGGCACATAGATCAGAAAGGGGGCTATTTTATTTTTGAAACTTTAACTCCGAGTCTCTCTTAGATTTTTTTTTAATTTCAAAAACAAGTATTCTGCAGCTCAAAGGGTATGATGGAACTTAATTCATTTAAATTGCAAAGCACTTCAGAACTCATAGATGAAAAGTATTATTGAAGTACAAAGCTCAGGTTCATTATTAATAAAATCAGTCCTTCAGAGCACAGTCTTCTTTGAAATGATTGGCTCCTTGAGAATGCCTGAGGTGAGTAGGAGATGGCCTTTATCTAATGAAAAAAATCAGACAAATGGAGGCATGTATGCATGTTAACCCTTTTAGGAAACCTTTGTAGGAACCATGTCCAACACTAACTTGAAGGAAATACTTGGTGCGGGATAGCTTGCTGCAGTCACAGTTGTCTTCAAAAGTTTCTCAACAGTGAAAGCAATGGAAAAAATAAGCCACATCTTGAATGCTTTAGTGAAAATAATCCAATTAAATTCTATACCAAATCAAATCAGGAATACCCCTTATTTTCAACATAATGAGACATTATAAAGGGGGCATTCTTTGTATTTTCACAAAGATGATTGACACTAATGCCCTTTCATTCATCTCTAACAAAATTACTGAAGAAATGAAAGTCTGAACTACATTAAACATTTTTAAAAAGCTTCCCTGTGGCTGCTGCTTAATAGCCCACATGTACTGTTTCTCTACTGCTTTTGCTTCTGTGTATTCTGTCCCATCCACATTGGGCACATTTTTCTTTTGGGAAATACTGTAAAAACAGTTGTTGTAAGTTGTTTGTATGCATTTATTACAGAAATGAGATGATATATGAACAAATACATTAAACAGTATCTACAATAAACAAAGAGAAATTAGTAATTGTCAATCTAGTAGATGAAACTCTAAAAAGTAAAGTGTAATAATAATAATAATAATAATAATAACCAACTCACAGTTCTTCAGTAGCTGTTTCTGGGAGACTTCTTTCTCTATCCATGAGTGTTTTGGTGTCCTTTTATTTATCTTGACCCGTATCTTCCATGTCACATGGCTTAAATCTCCACTAATCCTTTGCCACCCAGTAATAACTGCTATCACAATCTGTAATTCTGGTTTTGCTGTTTTGCTTTTTGCGGGACTGTGGGTTGAACCAAAAAACTTCATGATAAGCAAACACTCTACCACTGCCCTATACCCCCAGTCCTTACAATTCTGATTCCTGTAAGTGACTGTCCTGCATGGCAGGTGGCTACAGAGAAGTCAATTGAAGAGAGACTCCCCTGCCTCCTTGCTTTTCTGACCCACTGTTTTTTCTCTTAGCAAGTGTTTTGTACAAGACTTGAGATCTTGTACATGGAACTAAAATGTGAAACATGAGCTTCCACAGAGATAGAGTAGAGTGAACAAAGAATAAAGAGGAGACATGCTAGTTCAAAGTTAACCTGTAATAATTCAGTAGTTACTTAATTCTGGCACTGCCATTTCCTCTTCACCTTTTCCAGTGCGCTAGAGTAGTGTCCTATCTTCTACATTATTGGTGTTTGAGGTAAAATAACTCTTGGGTGGCAACTGATCTTTGTATCATATGAAGTCAGTGGGATCCTCACTAACTTTTACTGGTTCCATACAAGTAACACATAACCTCAAAGTATGATAATCAAAAATGTCTCTGGAGACATAACAAACGTTCTTTGGGAGATGAAATTAAACCTGCTTGAAAATTCACCAATATTCAAAAAGAATCTTTCCTTCCAAACTGTCAAGAGCCTAAGAGCCTTGTCCTCTTCTAATAGATGCAGATTTGCATGGTTAAGACTGACAGGGCAATGCCATTGCCATAGTAAACAGGAGTATATGCAGCAGTCCAACCACACATCATTGTCAACCATTCTGTGCATATTTTCCCACTTTGAATGCTGGAATAACTGTGAACTGTAATTCCAGACAATTCACTGAGTTCTAAGATATGAATAACTCTAGGATATGAATAATGGGTTTTTTTTGGCTTCTGTCCTTGAGGATTTCTTATTTATCCACTTACAGTCAGTTGTGCATTTGACTGCAGCTTCCAAACTTTTCTTGTGTCCTAACTGCAGTTATTTACTTTCTTAATTTCTTTGTCTTTGAGAAGTGAAATGACATTCTCACCTGTTTAATCTCTCTGTTTCACTTTTTGTTAAACTGATACATTGTGCATTTCTGCTTTATCTGACATGATTTTGCCTAAAATTTTCAACAGTAAATAGAAACCTCAGTGCAATGTCCCACAGATAGTTTTTCTGGTCAGCTGCCTCAGCCTCCACCCATAGTCAACAAGAAGTACTTTTCTTTTTCCTAGACCATTATTACTCATCCATGAACAAGACTTCATTGAATACACATCAGTAGACAGCAGCTTTGAAAGATGAGTGTAACAACAATGTATTTTCAGTTTAAATATCATCCAGAACATTGATAAGACCATCATTACTGGTCAGTGTATTCCATTTGATTCAATAATCACTTCACTGGATCCTTCAAACCATTCTGTGATACAGAAATCCTAGAGCCCAGAGATAGGGAGGCACAGATAGGTGGGCTTATTTAAAATGAAAAACTTATTTGCAGCACATTTAAGACTACAATTCAGGTACACATCTTCTCAACTGTTCTTTTCAGACTCAATAAAGCACAAGAAAGCTTCCAGAGCAGAGATGAAACAGATGATTGCCTATTGGTTTGTAGAATGTCAATCAATACAGCACTATCAAGGCTGATGCATCTGCTGATCTGAAGGTTTACACGGAAGTAGCCTGTAGCTTCCTGGATAATAATGAACACCTGGCTGTATACAAACACATTGAAGAGATGGTAACAACAACAGATAGCACCTAGAGAATATTACCCTTTTTCAAGTTCTGAGTTCTTGGTAGCCTGTATCTTGCCATTTTCTCACAGCTCTTACAAGTCGTTCTTTGAGTTGAAGGAAACAAGAAGCCCCATCTGAAACAAATGAATTCTTTTAAATGTAAGGAACCTTTTACTAGTTGTAAAATATAACTAAGTACTGAAGGAGGAGGAGGAAGAAGAAGAAAGAGAAAGAAGAACAACAAGAAGAAGAGAGTTTCAAATTTCCAATGTAATGTTAAGGGATAGTGAACCCATGTTCTAGGAATCAAAGCCATGCATTTTGCCTTTTAATTTGAAGTATAATTGGTTGACCTGATAATTGTAGGTAAAGTCAAGAAAATCATGATTTTATCTGGTAATCTGACCACATGGATGACACCACAGTTTTCACAGATTTTTTGAAAATTGAGTATCTTAGCTACATCAGTTACCTTTTGTTGCAAAACAAATCACTCCAGAACTAAGAAAGTGAAAATAATAGCAGTCTATTCCTCTGTAATTTATCTTGGGCAGGAATGGGCAGCTCTGATCTGGAGAACCTTGACTGTTCTAACTCATGTTTATGAAATCATCTGGCAAATGGCTAGGGGTTGCTCAGCCTAGAATGACCTTGGCTGGGTCAGAAGGCAATCCATTTTCCCCAAGATGTTTGTGTCCTGTTCCATAAAACCTATGATTATATATCAAAAGGGACTTTGTGTGTGTGATCAGTTTAAAGGCACAGAGTCAGGGAGGTGGTCCTCTGTTGTTCAGGTGAGCCTAATGAATACGAGTGGCCATAAATGAGAAAGGAAGGAAGAGATACTCTTATAGAAGCAATGCATAGTATATGATAATAGGACCTACAAAGGGATAGACTGTGGAGATGGAGTGGGAGCTACACACTAAAGCATACAACCAGGTAATAAATACTGAAGCATGCAAGGGAAATGATCTTTTTCCTTTGTGCTACACAGAAAAATAACTAGACTTACTAAAACCTCAAGTAGATGATGAATATGTCTTACTTTCAAAATTGTGATTTTTTTAAGATAATTTTATTTTCCAAACTAGTGTTACTTTGTCCTAACAGAAAATAAATGAATATGGTTAGGGTGGTGATGACTGACTTCTGTCACCAAATTCCAGTCCTTGCATGACTGCAGCAGGCTAGTAGCCTGATCTGGTACACAAAGCACCAGACAGATTCTCAGGCCGACTGAGGAGGCAGAGAGTAAATCAGGGGATTCTTCACTTTTCCTGTATACAGAAGGCTAAAGGAAATCACAGGGGTAGCGCAGAGTCAAGAAACAGAAAGATGAGATGTACCAAATTGGTAATGCTAAATGTGTGGATACAGGATGGGACTGAGGTACATGATCACTTTCACAGTCACTCAGATTTGTCATCTTGCTCTACATTGACCTTCTTACCCTTTCTGTCTAAAAGTGATATTGCTATATGAAATAAAAAAATTATAGTATTATATCCTGCTATCCCCCCCACCCATCTCCAACCCTTTATATGTAGATAGGTTTAAGGTTCCAAATTATTTTCAAATCTATCCTTACCTTGATTGCACTTCAAATCTTCATACTTAATTTCACGTTATTTCTTGCTTTTACTCTTCAGATACCTTTATCTCTTACTTCTGTCTTTTTTCACAACCACTTACCTCCACTGTTCTAACACAGGGGTGATATTTCTGTATTGTTAATAAGACAGCATGATTCATATTCCTCATGACAGTTCAGTGAGACTTCATGACTGAAGGAAGGCTTCATCTTTAGTAATATGCTTTCTGATTCCTCCCCTCCTCTCTTCTTTCTGACCTTTATTTCCTCCTTTTTCTTTCTTTATTTTCCTTTCTCTTTGGTGGACACTCTGCCCTCTCATCCTGCTGAACTTTTAATAGACTTATGATATTCCCTAAGTATAGAAACAAATCATAGTATTTTTATTTTTCCATACTCTGTTTAACATCGTGACTTTGTTCTTATGGCATATATTAAATGTCTAGGTTTATGCAATGAAAATCAGATGTACAATTTTTGTAAAGGAATGTCTTCACAAATGCATATTCAAGGGTTGGTGAAGAGTCTCATTAAAGTGCTGTATTTATTAGTTTTGTGCAGTCCAGTGAAATAAACACCATTAATAAAGAGGATCACACTGAATTTGCCACATGATATTTTAAACTTGTAATACATTTTAATGTAATATCAATACTCTGCTCATAAACATTTATATGTGTATCAATATTTACTTCCAAAAATAATGCCCCCTTTTATAATACCATGGGTTTTTCATGCCCATGCTTTGCTGAGTGAGAAACTCTCTGTCCTCATGGCTTCTCTATCTCCTTCAGTAGCTACCCTCTGGTAGTTGTCCCAAACATTAATTCTTTGTAATTCACCCTTAGTGATCACAGAGTCATCACATTCCCACTTGTTCTTGTGACCTTCAGAATTTCAGCAGGAGGAAACTGGACCCTCTCTGTGGAATAGTTAATAGTTCCTGACAAACACCTTAGTCAAAAGCTGCCTTCAGCCACATAGGTACAATATCTTGGAGAAGATAGTCACGTCTACCTGTGGATAAATAAACAGAGACATTTGTCCTACAATAGCTAAATTATTCACATCAGCCAGATAAACTCCTCTCAGACAGCAGAGAATTGCAGGAGCTCAATACTGCGTTTGATAAATGTACTCAGTCATGTCCATCAGCAAGTAAAAAATAACGCCGCAGATGCCATCACTGTAAATTCATCCATTATCTGGAATCTTTCTTTCCCCATTTAAAATTATTCTCCAAACCTTACATTTTTTTATGAAGTCTTCATATATTAAACGTATCTCTGTTCAATGTTCACAATCCTTCTCTGAGTTCCTAAGCATGGAGGCAGAGACTCACTTTATCTACATATGCATTTACAAGGTGCAAGATGCACCCACAAATCTTCGTGCATAATCACAATAATGGTAATATATATTACAGATGGCAGATGTAGAATTGCTATTCAAGACCTCAAAATTGCAAATAAGAATAAATAAGACTATGTGCATTTCATTAAGGCATTTCTCTCAAATCTGATATTCGGACATGGATCACAATCTATTCCAGAATGAGTTTTGTTCATTGAAAATGTGTCTAGTTAGATATCTAATAAAGGCCTACACAATACCAGTTTTTGTTTTGAAAATAAAGTCAGATGTCTTGCAAAAATGGAAAATTAGTTTCATGGTACATCAGTTTGATGGAATATTACATAGACATTAAAATGATGAATGTGTAGACTATCAAGATACAGGAATAGTACACGCTATGAGATAAGTAATATGCACTGTGATGATTTGATCATCTCTATTGGGTATATTATTTATTATTCAAAAGCTTGGAAGGACTCTAATATAAATAGATTTTCACAGAAAGATATTGTAAACTTTGTGTATTTAAGTTATTTTAGAGCAAGACATTTAAATAATATTTACAGGGAGAAAAGCCTGTAAATTGTCCAGCAATGTAGATTCTTGAAGTTTATGTTATGTGTCTTAGAAAAAAAAGATGTATTTGCAAGTGTTCTCTTTGTGACCTGTAAAATGGAGACTGTGGGGGTATTGTGTTCCCCAAAATATTGTGTATGCTAATAAACTTATCTGGGGTCAGAGAACAGGACAGCCACAATATGAAACAGAGGTTAGGCAGTGGTAACATACGCCTTTAATCCTAGCATTCTAGAGACAGAAATCCCTCTGGATCTCTGTGAGTTCAAGGCCACATGGGAAACAGCCAGGCGTGGTGACCCACACCTTTAATCCCAGAAAGCACGCCTTTAATCCCAGGGAGTGGTGGTAGAAAGCAGAAAGGTATATAAGGCGTGAGGACCAGAAACTAGAGGCATTTGCCCTGGAGAGACCTTTGGCCTGGAGAAGCATTTGGCCTGGTTAAGCTTTCAGGCTTCTAGCAGCAGTTCAGCTGAGACCCATTCTGGATGAGGGCTCGGGGCATCCAGTCTGAGGAAACAAGACCAGCTGAGGATCCACCGAGGTGAGATAGCTGTGGCTTATTCTGTCTCTCTGACCTTCCAGTGTTCACCCCAATAACTGGCCTCAGGTTTGATTTTATTAATAAGAACTTCTAAGATTCATGCTACAGGAGACATTGGTTAAATAACTTCCATAGGCTTTGATTATTTATGACAATGTTTCCAGGAAGGAGAAAGTTTTCCACCTCCATTTTATAAAGATTAGAGGAAATTACAGAGCTGTCTATGGAATTGTACTGGTTTAAACCATCACCCACTCATCAAGTTTCTGCATACAACTCCAGCACTGTGATTTCCTCACATGCAAACTAGAGGCAATCAAACTTTATGATATTTTAGAATATTGCATGAGAAGGTACACAAAGGCTTTGCCCAGTTTTTGGCTCACATTCCACTTTCTCATAATTATATACACATATCCAAAGACCAGAAGAGATTTGCCAGTCATTTCTCCCAAAGAAAAGTCAGTGAAAGAATATCCTAAGGAATAATGCTCCAACATTTCATCCATTCTAGATGAAATTTCAATCATCAGGGAGTTTCTTTTTATTTCTCTAAAGGAGATGTTTTCAAATATTCAGACTTAATCTAGCAATGGAAGCAGAGTTTTGCATGGGGCCTGTAGTAAGTGACCTTTCTGCAGATGGGGCTTTGTGATAGAGTTGCAAGCATTCTGAGAGCTCATTGAACATGTTGTGAATTGATTCTTTTGGTAAAAGGCACTGGAATTTGGGACTAAAAGTCTTTAGACTAGATGAACTGTCAATCATTGTGCATTCAATATTTAAATGTCTGAATGGATCATTTGTGGAATTTATCATCTTATTCTTCACCCTTCTTTGGTAAAGCATATTCAAATGCTGGGCCCACAATATGAGTGTGTGTTAGCTCCTGCCCTGAATTTGAGGTTTAACCTGATGTGCAGTGAAGATCGAAGCAGATATTAAAATAGCTGTGTAAACATAGATGAGTTTCTTCTTAATTAAATCTCTTTGGCACACATCTTGGCCTCATTGTCAACCTGCTTAGCAAAATCCTGCAGTTCAGGAAAAGTGAGATTTAGTGATTTTTGTACCAACATAAGGAAAAGATGTCTCCCATCTCTCCTGAAAATGGATGAAGGTTCACTCACTCTAAGAGAGATGTAGCTTGTCCATAGTTCCGCATGGCCCAACCAGAGGACAAGCAAGCATTCTGAGAGAACAAAGCTCTGTCCCTGAGGAATTAACACATTAGGTATACTAATTTAAAAGAATGTATTTAGAAGACTATACAAATTATTAATTAATAAATCCATTCTATTATCTTAGACTATTAAATAGAGAGGGCTTTGCTGGGGAAAGAGCTGAACTGGTCTAAACTGTCTACTCTTAGTGGGAGCTCCCTAACAATTACAAAGCAGGTAAGTTGGACAAAGGAAAAATTATTTTCTGGATTTTCTAGTCTATGCTTCCCTTCTGGGTTAGGGCTCTGACTGATTTTCAACTTGCCTTGTGAAGCAAATTTTAACAACCTGTTTTCCATATAGTGGCATGGATCTCTTGAGAGATCTAGGGAAGGAAAAATGACTCATGTTCATTTACACAGTTTGTCATCCTAGGTTATCACACAGGAACAGCTGATACCCTAAGAAGGTGAAGAAGAAAAAATAATGCCTATTTACATGTACAGATGTTAGAAGAGAACGTAGCTCTTAGGGTCTGCTCAGAATCTCTTTATGCCTTTCTTAGTCAAAGAGAGCTGACTAGTGTGTTGTGTTCCTGCATCATTTTGAGACAAGTGTTTCCCCCCCCCTTGGGATGTTTTCCAAAACCCTGTGATGTACATAATGTATAGTACACATCTAGTTTGTACACTGATGAGTAAGTCATAAATTTTTTGAAACTTAATTCCAGTACCTGTAAATTGAAGTCCTAGGACTAGGTCGCCTTAACAATTAGTTTCTACTTTCTACATGATTTTATCTGGTGATTAAAAGGCAGATGTTTAAGGACAGATGCCATTTTCATACCAGGAGATTATTCTGTCTTCCATAGTAATCCAGTTCTAACTCAGTATCAGGATCAATATAAAAGTGGGGAATAAATACAAAAAGATGTTTTCTACATCAGTACAAGGTGGGCCAATGTTGAAAATACGTATAAATATTGCTTTTTTAAAACTTTTCTCATGTTTGCCTGTTGAACTTCTTTTAATTTTAAGAAAATGTTAGATGTGGGTCAAATATGCTTTCTGATGATTGACTTCTTTTCTGTTTCCATCTCCTGCCAGGTTGTGGAGATGCGAAATAGTTTTCATGGACATAACTAATCAAATGGGAGGCATCTGCTAATGGCATGGTGCTTCTTCCAATAGGAGCTGTCTTGCATCTCAGCTTCTCTCCTGGGTTGTGGGAGAGCTTGGGATTGGTTATTCTACATGGCATTAGTTTTCCCATGTATGAAATGGGCAGATGACATGCTGCGTGTGTGTGTGTGTGTGTGTGTGTGTGTGTGTGTGTGTGTGTGTGGTGTTTAATTTGCTTTCTTTTTTCATGTTTATATGGTACTAAGAGCCCAAATCAGGGCCTCTCACAGTCTGGTCAAATACCATAGCACTGGTAAAGACTCCAGGCATGGTGTACATCTTGGACTCTGCAATGGTGTACACAAGCAATGTTCAACAATTGGTGGGCATATTAGCATCCCTCAGGAAAGCCAAGCAGGAACCAGTATTTGTTGTCAGAAAGAGCTTGAAATGAACTTGATTTGTGATACTTTGCTATACACAGAGGGACCTCATCACTCTTTCTTGGAATTTACTTCTCTCTTGGAAGTCATTTCCTTCCTCAGGAAATCCCCAAATCTTGGCTCTCATGCAGGAGTAAGTAAACCTGCAATGATGAGTTTAAAACACAAAGTCAACAGTATCTTATCAAAAGTGGAAAATCATATTTGCTAATATTGCATGTTAGAGAAAAGTTTAAATAATATAAGGTACACATTTACAACCATGTCGTTAACACCTTTTTCTCACCCTCTTTAAAGGCAGGGAACAACTAATTAAACATGTATAGCTGCAACAAAATGTTGTCTTTCTCCCATACATCTCACGGGTCTCAGTTTGTGATCCTTTGTTGTACAAGGTGGTACTCAGAAGGTCTCCTGAAGCATATGAAAATTAATGTAGATATCTCATTCTCTAACCTTTATTAAACATTTCTGGAATGCATGGTGGAACCAGGACGGTTGCATGGAATGTTGGGATTTGAAAGGATATTGGCCAAGGAAAGTTTGAACTTCTGCTCCAAGAAACAGTAAATACTGATAGGTCATCATATAAAACATTTTAGTCATTGGGTATACGTTTCCATTTTATATTTAAAAGTAGTTCCATATTTGTGTTTTAATATGGAACGAGGTAAAACCTAATGGATAGTAATAGAATGCTCTGGAAACTGCATGTCTGAATACATAACATGCACTTGTTGTCGGGGGCGTGTTTAGGAGGCTGTAGTTACAGCGGTTTTTGCAACTTCTCTTCTTCCCACTCCAAGGGCTGCCACGTGTTGCTGCCACTACTTCAACAACTGTTGCGGTTGTTTGTGTTCCCGTGATTGTCACCATTACTGCCACCTTATCATTATTCTTGTCATGATTCTGTGCATTGAGTGAAACAGACCGAAATTTTCCAATATGATAAAATGTTTATTAAATTCCTCTGGCCAAGCTTGCAATGTCTCATTCTGATCCTGGAGGAATCAACTTCATCACACTTTGTTGGAGTAAACCAAGAAAGAAACCCAAGGCAGGAATTCCCTGGTAGATTTTTCCCCTACACCCAAATTGTTTTAAAATGAGTAGCAATAATGGAAGTTATGTTGATGTGTTTGAATACCTAACAAGAAGCAATGTGACAGAGGAGGGGATTATTTATGCCCATAGTTTGAGAGTACAGTTATTCATGGCAGGGATAGCATGCGAACAAAAACAGGAGTCGTTCACTGCACTCACTGTGCTCATAGTTGAGCAGAGAGAGAGACGCTTTCCCTCTTCACTACTTTTGTTCAGCCCAGAAATCCAGCCCATGGAATGGTGTGGCTCACATTCGGAATGTAGCTTCCCTCAATTAAAACTCTCTGGAAATTCTATCAAAAGACCTTTTTTTTTTTTTTTTTTTTCTCTATGTGATTCCAAATGTAGTCCAGATGAGGAAGACTGACCATCGCAAAAGTGAAATTAAGATAAGAAATGGAAAGCAAAATGAATATATTACAGGAAAATGTAGATAACTGAAAGTAAATGTAAATAGGAGAAGATATAGAAAGAAGCTCAATATTTTCTATTAGAAATTTAGAACTAGTGAAAAAAAAAACAAAGGAAGAAAAGGAGATATGTTGTTTGCAAAATAAGTATATTCAAGTATCAGTAGATTTAGGGCAAAATGAGCTAAAGAAAGGAAGGATGATCCAAGAAATAAACCATGAACATGGTGAAGAGCATTAACTCAAAGCAACCCTTCACCAAAGAAAGAAAATTGGACATAAATATTAAGAAATAGACTGTAGTAATGGGTGTCACATAGGTCATATTCTTAGAGAATTCCATCCTTAAGAGGAATAGTAAAAAATCTTCTCTGGGAGGCAGCCATCACAACAAAGTCTTATCTATATTCCATGCCTGGCCATACTGCTTAATATCTGTGTGCCCATGAGTGATGTCTGAGGTCCTACACATATGAGATTTGATGATGTTACCAGAACTTCAACATTTTGAAGTTATTGCTCAGATATTTTCTAATTAAAACATTCAAGTTTTATTTTTACTGATCAAAAAATAGAAGAGTTCCTTGGAATGTGCTTAATATCGATTTACAACAGGCTCTTTTTTTTTTTCAAGTGAGTGTTCATAAAGCCAAGGCAAAATTAAGAGATGAGAACACATTTTAAAGGTCAAGAATGTATACCATTGTTGTATTGATTCTAAATGCCTTCTGGGCTCAATATAACCTATAATTGAGTGTATTATATAGAAACACTTTCTCAAGCACTATACAATTTTAACTATGAAAATAAAACCTGGTACTGTATTGAATGTGATGTGCTTTCAAATTGATCATGAGGTCTCACTTGTTTGGCCAAACATGGTGGAGGGCACAGGTGTTAGAAGTGTGGTTTAGGGCATGTCTTCATCTACACAAAGCAAAAGATTGTGTGGAAATTGTCTTAGTTTTTTTAGACGCCAATCTCTTTTCATTGCCTTTTTTTCCCATTTTTATTCGTAGGTGTCTGAGATGATTCTCTGAAGAGTAATGGTTTTATATTATGAGTAGATAAGTGGCAGAGAAGTATCCTATAAGTCAATTAGATAAACACAAGATCTAGCAACTCTAAAACCGTAATCAACAATTCCATGATTCTTCAAGTTGAGGCTAGCATCTTAATATCATCAACAACTACATGTAGAAAAGGCTGTTTGTAACTGTAATCATTTATTCTACGTGGAAATAAATAGCTTTAATTATTTTTACTTCAATTTATTTTATTTTATTTTACTTATATTTATAATTATTATTTTTATATTTGGTCTTCAAAATTACCCATATGCATTATTTGAAAATTTGATTAATGCTTTAAGTGTAATGACAAAAAAAATAATACCATCTCTTCCCACAAACTCTCTCTTAACTACTCGGAGGCAACCATTTTCAACTTATTTATCTGTATAACTTTGTAATTATCTCCATATATCTAAATGATATATTCAGACACTATGATACATTTTCCCTAGTACTTAAAGACCCTTTGCTAAAACCCTGCATCTACCACCTTCCAATACAGATATAATACAACTTGTGATTAGATCAATACTCAATGCATTAATGCAGTAGTCAATGTTTATACTCAGTGCTGAGACATATAATTTGTATTTCACTTCCTGTCTGGAGCTATTAGAGGGGCTGTTCCTTGGACTGTGTGCTGTGACTCAGCTTGCTTCTGCTTCTCCTCATGACCAGAATCAATTTCATTTTCCTACCACCTGCTAATTTACTATTTAATTTACTGTTGCACTCTTCACTTCCTCTCTTCAAAATAGGAATATCATGAATCAGATTTTTGTTAACATTTATTGGCATTATTTTTACATTTACATATTTTTCATAATTAAAAATATGTGACAGACTTGTTAATGAGATTAATTCAACATAATTTAAAATTATGAAGTATATATAAGTGTACATAATTATATATAATGATTATTAGGCTATTTAAAATGAAAATTCATTCCCCAAAAAAGTTTTAAAATTCAAAGAAAAATATAATATACAAAAATTTATAAGTGGGGGCTATAAATAGTGGAGAGGGTGCCTGAATTGATTTACTCCAGTAATCAGATCAGTGAATACCCTAACTGTCATCACAGAGCCTTTCTTCAGTATCTGATGGAAGCAGCTGCAGAGATCCACAGCCAAACAACAGGCCGAGCTCCAGGAGTCCAGTCAAAGAGAGAGAAGAGGGATTCTATGAGCAAGGGACATCAAGATCATGATGGGGAAACCTACAGTGACAACCAAACTAAACTAGTGAGAACTCATGAGTTTTAGACCAATACCTGTGGAGCCTCCATGGGACTAGACTAGGTCCTCTGCATAAGCCAGACAATTGTGTAGCTTGATCTGCTTAAGCCCCACCCCCACCCCCCCGGCAGTAGGATCAGGATCCATCTCTGGTGCATGAGCGGGCTTTTTGGAGCCCACTACCTATGGTGGAAAACCTTGCACAGCCTTGAGGCAGGGGAAGGGGCTTTGACCTGCCTCTACATTCTACTGAATGTAGAGGCAGGCTCTGCTGACGCCCCTTGGGAGGCCTTACCTTCTTGTAGGATGGAATGGGGGGAGGCTGGAGGGGCGGGAGGATGGAAGAGGGGGATTGTATCTGTGATTGGTATGCTAAATGAATAAAAAATTTTCTTAATAAAAAACAAACAAACAAAAAAGTAGGGGCTATAAACATACTTAAAAATCTCTCTCTCTCTCTCTCTCTCTCTCTCTCTCTCTCTCTCTCTCTCTCTGTGTGTGTGTGTGTGTGTGTGTGTGTGTGTGTGTGTGTGTGTATACTTTAAATGCAGCTATTCTACACTGCATATGGGATGATAATGCTCCCTCTAAGAGCCATAAAATAGCTTACAAAAGTCCCAGATCCAGGCATGGAAAGTCACCTTTCAAGTTGTTAGTCAATAGAGTTCAAGAGACTCCCCAAAGAATATATGTTGCCATTGCCTTTGTTTGCATCAGAGAACTTGAAATTAAAACCCTGAAGATACTATAAACTTCAGATACAAGACTTAAAGGAATCATCCAGGAACTGACCTGGAAGCCTCTTTCCTGATAACCAGCTCACATAGTATAAGGCCCGTGTAAGCTGCCAAGCGAGAAAAACAATCAGTAGTCCCACCCAGCTGTGAAGTCTGTGAACCACTACCATGTTCAGCCTGAGAAGATAGCACTCTTATGTCAAAGGAACCAACTACTATCTAACTGAGTGTAAGGCCCTGTACTGTAAACTTAGCAAACCACCTATGGTTGGAGAGATTATAGACTCTAGAGAAGAATACTACTGCCATTTTCAAAAACCAGTACAATTTCTGACCGTATCCTAATATTCTTCCTGATACTGACAGATGAGTGTAGTTCTTACTTCTCACCAAAGTAGCTTCTTTTTGTAGCAGATAGAGGCTATTACAGATATCTGTCTTAGTTAGGGTTTCAATTTCTGTGAAGAGACACCATGACCATGGCAACTCTTATACAGAAAAACATTCAAATTGGGGTGGCTTATATTTTCAGAGGTTTAGTCCATAATCATCATGGTGTGACATTGTGACATACAGGTAAATATGGTGCTGAGTCTCTTACATCTTTATTTGCAGGCAACAGGAAGTTGTCTATCTCATTGGGTGTGGCTTGTGCATATATGAGTTCTCAAGGCCCACCTCTGCAGAAACACACTTTCTCCAACAAGACCACACCTACTCCAACAAAGCCACTCCCTTTGGGGGCCATTTTCTTTCAAACCACCATAATATCCAAAGCTTTTCAAAGTATGTAGAAGAAGTAACTGGGCTTACCCTACTCTACTTTGTACATCTGCAATGCAACCTTTATATTTAAGGCTCAGAAAACATCATAGAAGACACGGTGGAACAATTGTAAGAGGCAGAGGATCAGGATGCCTGATGCAAGAGAGTATGTTCTAGACATAACAGAATGTCTACACTCATGAAATCTCAACAATAACATTACTTAAACAAGATTTGTATAAAGACAACATAGGCTAATGTAGATGTGAAGAATTTGGTAAGGCCCTTTCCCTAGATAAAGAGATAGAAGAACTCAATAATTGCTAAATGAGGGAGAATCATTTTTCTCCAGGGACAAACTTCCTGATATATCCCAAATGTACAGACCTTAAACAAATGTACTTAGGAGCAACACTAAATAGACTTAGCAGGTTGTACACCACGCATACACACACACACACACACACACACACACACACACACACACACACACTAGCACCAATAATAATTTTAAAAGATGAGGTCATAAATTTGAAAGAGAGTGGGCATAGACACAAGAGAAGTTGGAAGAGGGGAAAGGTAAGATAGAAATTACGTAAATACAAAATATGTAAATTTCATGTATGAAATTTAAAAACTATTTTGAAAACAAGGGACAATAGTAATTCCTTCTGTTTCTTTGGCTTCAGCTCTTTGGCAGGTCTTGTATTCACTGCTTCATATAATATTTATTTTTCGTACATTTTCATGGTCATTTTTTATTTTATAGAAGAATTAAGTACATTTTTAAAGTGACTATCTACTACATGATGGGCAAGTGCCACAGTTAGATAAAAATACAATCCTTTTAATCATTTCATGATACCATGTTGTAAGTAATGTGATGATAGGGATAAGAAAAAGCAAGATTCTATCTCATATGTTGCTGGAGGAAAAAGTTGATGGAACTCTTATGAAAGGAATTTGCCAATATTTAAAATTAATACTTTATATAGTTGTTGGCACAGAGACTACATTTAAAATGTTTTAAATGATTTTTGTTTGTACATACAAAATGTAATATCCTAACAACAGGAAATGGCATGATGATGTGCCATAAAACTGTTAAAATATTAAGATGCTCTTGTAATTATCTCCTTTTATCACAAGCAATGCTTTCCATGGTCCCTGATGGATACATGAAGCCATGAGTAATCCTGAATGCTGGATGTACAGTTTTCCATGCATATCTTGATAAAGTTTGGTATAAATTAAGTACAGTAGGAGACTCATAGTAATTAACAATATCATAGAATAATTACTATATTACGTGTTTATAAGTGTGGTCTTCCTCACTTTCTCAAAATGTTCTATTTTATAAAGCTTTAACTTTTCCATGTGATGATATGAAATGATAGCATGCCTGTGTAATAAGATACAGGGAGCGGGATGTGTAGGCGCTTCTCATACCCTGTGGCCATTACTGCTACAGTGTGAAGTACAACAAAGACACCAAAGTGATTAGTTTTCATTTGCACTGACTAGATAGAAGACTCATTATCACCATAGTTCCTAGCAACATCTGCGCATTTCCCTTTCCTCTTTTCTCTCAATGGCTTTCACCTGTTCACAAATTGGAAGCACTTGACAGTTTCTCTTTGGCATACCTCACTTGCCACAACTTAGTACTCTTGTGCTGGTATCAAGTAAAATGAAGGTCACTTGAATGTAAGCAACATGACATGATACAACAGTTGATGTCACAAGTGACAGCTTCTGAATGATTGCTGGATACGATGAGAATAGAAGTAGAGAGCACAGTAAACAGTCCCATGAGGAGGACACACAACATAAAACTTAGAAATTGTTCATTTTTGATGTACTTCCCATTTAAAGAGTTCTCTCTCTCTCTCTCTCTCTCTCTCTCTCTCTCTCTCTCTCTGTGTGTGTGTGTGTGTGTGTGTGTGTGTGTGTGTGTGTACACATGCATGAGGTGTCCATGGAGGCCAGAAGAGAACATCTAATACAATGGAGCTGGAGTTACAGGTTGAGCGCCTTCTGAAAGGATGATGAGAACCAAACTTGGGTTCTCTGAAATAGCAGTTAAGTGATCTTAATTGTTGAACCATCTATCCAACCCTCAATTTGGGAATTTTAACTTAGTATTTCTTTGAACTCCTGTTGACTAAAAGAAACTACAGATTTGAAAGTAAACTTTCACTATGCAAATGAACCTAGAACACAGAGAACAATGCAAAGAGTTGAATAGAATGCCATTTATATTTATTTTCAATGTGAATGGGACATACATATATTCAAATGTACTTATATTTACTCCTGGATAAATTCTGGCATGACACCAGAGCAATAATAATAATAATGATGGATACCTACTGTAGTAGAGTCTCAGAAAAGGGTGTGCTGGAGAAGTATGACTTTATATAATGTAACATCTATGTTAAGAAATTAAGCCTAGTAAATATACTTTAGTTTCAAAATACTTTTGGAAGAGTAATATTTTTAATAATTAATTTATGTTAAGTTAAAGTATTTCATAGAAGCGATAGTGTGGTTTCATATAAAAATACTCAAGGTATATGCACATGCTTGAGGTTTGTGCACCATGAAGTTTTAAAACTAATTTTTTAGCCATGAGTTTTTATATACTATTTTATTACTTACTTGAGAATTTCATAAGATGTATTTTGATCAGATTTATCTCCCACTCAATTCTTCCCCTAAAATTCCCCAGATCCATCTTCAACTCTCATACTCTTCCAAATTCTTGTTCTCTCTCTCTCTCTCTCTCTCTCTCTCTCTCTCTCTCTCTCCCCACTGAGTCCAGTTTAAGCTTGACTATGTACTCATGAGTATGAGGCAATAACTGGAAGCATGACCAATCTATCAGGGGCCATAAACTTAAAAAAAACTGACTGTTTCCAAGAAACCAACAATTTTCAATAGTTCATCAGAGGTGGGGCAGCCATGAGTTGTAAAAGATGATTTTTAATATCATTGATAATGAGTTATTTCAGAAACATGGGAGAGAGGCAAGGAGCAAGAGTAGGAGAGTAACATGAACATTACATGCTAGACTAACATATCTAGCATAAGTCTGCCCACAGCATGGTGAGGTACACCTTTCAGCACTTCAGTTCTCTAGCCCTTGCAAAGCTTACATGGGACCAGTTTAAGATGTTGTATCCTGGCTAATATTTCAAGACATTATGACTGAATGGACTGACTGTATGTACAACTGCTAGGGTTTCATGACCAAATGAGATACAATAATAATATCTTACTCTGGAACCTGTCACAAATGAATTGGCTTATGATCAGTTTGGCTATATTTACTAATAAATGTATTGCAAGAATTTTTTGATTGTTATAGAGATTTCTGAGTCTTCAAATATTTTGATACTATGCTAGAGATTTTATTGGGCATCAAAAATCTCTCTCTGTTGGACATACTAATTTTCAGGTCACCTTGATTAAGACTGCCCTCACTCCTTGAAATTAATAAGAAATAAATCTTTTGATGTTGTTATTCATATACAAATTGATCCTGTTCTGCATAGGTAAAGAGATGCTTATATCATGGAGAGTAAATCTGAAATGTTCTAAATGAAAAACAGATAAGGATATGAAATGAATTAGCCTTATTAAATAAATTTATAATATATAGATATTATCTAAACACCCCATACAGATCTACTATAACATCAATTTTCTAATATGAATTTTGAATTTCAAATTTATCTCCCCATTATAGTTTAATAAAGTTGAAAAATATCAATAGTGCAAAGACTTTTCTTCTGAACTTCATATAGCAGGGTAGGAACTGAGCCAGACAAGAGCACATTTAAAAGGATGGAGACCCCTGTAAACAAAGGAGGAGTTTGTGGGGCACCTCAGCTGTGTGAGATGCCTCCTTGACTAGTTTCCTAATTGTCTTCTACTGACTTCTCAATCTGGGATTGATTAACCTTGAGCCTCCCTTGTGGTGGTGGTCTGTCTGTGGTTTCCGGAAAAGCTATTCTCACAAGTGCATCTGTTTATGTGTTGCCTTTATTCACTCATCCTATGTGGCTGATTTTATTCAGCTCTCTATTCAAGTGCCACCAAAACAGACTCCTTTAGTCCAGATCCATGTTTTCAGCAGCCCATCCACCATGCCCCATATCCTTGGCTTGCTTTATTCTTCCTATCACAATTAAATGTAATTAATCTGTAATTAAAGTTGCATTAGGTTCTTTGTTTATGTAAGGTCCCATTTCTAATGGAACAATGGCTGTCATACAGTAGCACTCCACAAATGTTTGCTGGTGGTTCAGTGGTTAAGAGCACTTGATACTCTTAAAGAGAACCAGGTTCAGCTCCAACACCCTCATGATGGTTCAGAACTGTCTTAGTTAGGGTTTCTATTGCTGTGAAAAATATCAATAGAATCTATATTTTTTCCTCTGGATTTCCAGACTTTGGGATGTAACTTCTTCTGAAATGAAATATTTAATCTTCAAAGCAACAACAACAACAAAAAACTATTAAAATGTGTTAAAGTTAAGGAGGCATCAGAATTAAAGTCTAGAGCTCCCTTTAGTAAACTCTAATTTTAACTATGTAGGGTATGCTCTTACCTTACTGACACTGATGGTTCAGATGACCAGTTATCTATCCAGACTTGCTGTAGACTATTAATTTAAGATGTGTTACATCCTTTATGCTGTAGAATATTTGTTTAATGAGGCAAAGATGTGTTGCATTATTTTATGTTGTATTTGTATAACTCTGTGAAGCTGTGTTATTTTGCCTGCCTAAAACACTTGATTGGTTTAATAAAGAGCTGGATGATCAATAGCTAGGCAGGAGAGAGAAATAGGTGGGGCTGGAAGACAGAGAGAAGAAATAGGAGGAGAAATCTAGGGAAGAGAGGAGAAGCCAGAAAAGGAGAAGATGACACCAGGGGCCAGCCACCCAGCCACACAGCCAGCCATGGAGTAAGAAGAAAAGAAAAGATACAGAATAAAGAAAGGTAAAAAGCCCAGAGGCAAATTGTAGTTAAAAAGAAACAGGATAATTTAAGTTTGAAAAGCTGGCTAGAAACAAGTCAGGTTAAGGCCAAGCATTCATAAGTAAGAAAAAGTCTTCATATATTTTGGGGGGAGCTTGGTGGTGGGTCCCTAAAGAGTAAAAAACCAACTACACAGACCCTTTTTTTCTTTTTCTTTTGTAAAAAACAAAATAGTTTCCTCTCAGTTATGCATAGGTTTTACAGAGAGATTAACTTGGAATTTATAAGAATTTGGTGGCCCACCTAAGGATCTAACTCCCACAACAGAAGTGGTGCTATTATATACAGCAACCATAACACAAACAGACAGGACACATAGGCATGTTCAGTCATGTATCTGCTAGCAAGGATGCCCATCATTCTTGGCACCCACAACACAGTGCAGATATTTGTTAAAGTGTCAGAAGATGACACTCTTACATTATCTTTGTCATATTTTTCATGTCAACAGATCAAATGCTGTGGTGCCAAGCTCCCTGGGCTAGTGCTTTGACACTGAGCTACATGCCAGCCCTGATTATCTAGTGTTTTGCAGCTTATATAATCAATTAGAAGAAACACAATTTCTTAGACTGTGCATGTGTCTGTTTGCCTTTTTACCTTTGAATTTTAATATGCACATGTGTGTGCAGATACTAGCCCATGTGAGTGAAGTGCATGGGAAGCCCACAGGACCTCTGCACCTGTCTCCCTGGATAGTTATCCATCTTATATATTTAAGCAGACTTTTTTGCTGAACCTGAAGCTCACTAATTGACTAGATTGGCTGGCCAATGAACTACAAGAATCTATTCCAATCCTACATCAGTGGAGGTACCCCCATGGCTGGACCTGGCTTTGGAAACATGGGTGATGGAGATTCATCAAGTCTTCATACTTGATCAGCTGCTATTTTAACAACTGTGCTGTCTCCCTAGCCCCACCACAGACATTTATATTATGATTTTATAGAGAGATAGTGACTTAGAAAATAAACAGCATTTTGGCTCTGTTGAAACTGTATCACTGGTGACACATCTATGACATC
The DNA here is from genome assembly GCA_902168415.1 of Peromyscus melanophrys. NCBI lineage: Eukaryota > Metazoa > Chordata > Mammalia > Rodentia > Cricetidae > Peromyscus > Peromyscus melanophrys. The sequence goes on along the minus strand of CABHPR010144374.1, from coordinate 20,052 downwards.
TTTATTGTGATTGACAGATGAAACCTTACAATGTATGATGTTCATAAAATTGTAATTAACGTCCAGCCTATACCTGTGAATTCCACATTAAAGACAAAAGAAAATCTTCAAGATACACACGTACATTTTTAAACTTCCTTTTATTTATTCTTTGTGTGTTTCACATCATGCATCTCTATCCCGTTTATTTCCTTGACACTTCATATCTGCACTTTTCCCTTGCAACCACCCGCTAAAATAAGATTTAAGAGGAAAAAAAGAGAAAATAAATAGAAAACCAATCTCATCATGGAAGCTGTAGTGTGACTCAGTGAGTCACGCAGTAAACCCCTTTACCTATGCAAGTACTTGCAAGTGTTCACTGCAAAGAGTCATTGGAGAGGTTGGAGGCCTCTGGTGTCTGCTATACTATCGATGCTGGACCCTCGCTGGGATACCACTTGGATATCCTGTTGTTGCCCTAACACATACATTTTTATATTTACATTAAAGACATAAAATCACTACATTAAGATGTTTAATTTATTTTAGCCAAATTCATAGAAATCTTTCTCTGACTATGATTCCCAGTTGACAGTTCTACAGATTTGTTTTTTATCAAGAGACAGACAGATACTGTATGATTTTCCTTACTTATTTCAATGAACATTTCCTGGTGCCATCTGATTCTCCCTGGAAAGGAGTCTCTGTAGAAGATAATTCTTGCTTAGTCAGCTATTCAGATTCTAATGAATCAGTGGTTATGGGAAGAAGAGTGGGTGGAAGATAAATAGACTCAAAGGAACTCTTTAAAGAGAGGATTGAAGCAATTTTCCATGGAAAAGGGGGGATGATTACAAAGAAATCATTTCTGAGAAACATCAATAATGAGACAATTACCCTTTGAACTTATTGCCATAGAAAATCTATTTTATAACATTTTATTTCCACAAGACTAATTTTTAAATTGGCTCCAATTGTCTACCATAACATTTTATTCAAGTAAAAAGACACTCACAAATATCTTTCCAAGAAAAAGGTAAAATAATTTTGTTGGGATATATATATATGAAATATTAAAATTATATCCATCAACTATGGTCAGATATGACTAATGGTTAAACTTATAAAACACCATTATATTTAGATAGATGAAAGAATTAAGATAAAGTAGAAAAATTATAGTGTATACTAGGAAGTTACTGTATATTACATATGTCTAATAACTAGCAGCATTGCAGTCATTAATATTATTTAGGCCAATCCAAGATTCTAAAGTGATCTATAAAAATATATTTTTCATACTCTCATCCATATTGGGAAGTACTTATCACACACTTTAGTCACTAAATGGTTGTTTGTTGCTTTTTGTTTTGAGTGAGGTGTTTCTCTGTAACCCAGGTAGCCTGGAATTCAGTATGTAGTTTAGGTTGCCTGAAATTCCCCACAGTCCTCCTTTCTCAGTTTCCTAAATGCTAGGGTTATATGTTGGAGCCTTCACAACCCAATAATAGTCATTAACGTTAGCTGAACATTTTGAATACTACTGAGAAACATAGGAAGTTGAATATTCTCAGCTGAAATCATGACACAGAACATTTCCATTAATTTAATGGTTTCCTTACAACCCTTTGGAATCAATAACCTTTCACATCCACAATTCCTGGAAACAACTAATCTATGGACTTTGACTTTTCTTAGATTTCATATAAATGGAATAATGCAACATACAGTAGGTTTGGCATTTGTTTGTTTGTTTGGCTCTCTCATTTTATACTGTGCAATGCTTTATGAGTTGTTACACATTTAAGTTTTAGAGTACTAAATTACTAAAAAGAAGTGCACTGTTTGTGATGCAAACTGCTTATCAGTTCTTTGGAGATTATGGGTGGCTCGATTGTGTTTTATCAATCTGTGGAATCCTTCAATTTCTGTAACTTCATGATGTGAGCTGGGGCTGTAGGGTGGTGGTAAGCTCTTACTGGTCATGTGCAAGGCTTTTGGCCCAGTCTTGGCCATCATAGATTATTCACAAGTAATTTCAAGTCATAGATTTTCATTTATGGCATGCAAAATCTCTAGTGGAATGTGGAGTCAAATGATAAGTGTATTTGTAACATTATAAAGAAGCAGTTGTACCTTTCCAAGTGGCTAATCTAGTTGACATTTCCATTCAAAATACCTGTGTATTCCAGTTTTTCCACAACTTCATCAACATCCTACATAGTCATGGAGCAATGGCCTAGTTTCATCATGAATCACAGAGAAAAAATTCAATTTTAATATAGCTATCTATGATGCATAATCATAACTGAAATATATTCTAATAATAACTCTAATTATTCTAAAATAATACTTTGGATTTATTACAATTAAGGCAGTCAGAATTTGCTATCAATTCCCTAAAAGTTTGCTAGAATCAAAATGTAAGTACTAACTACCAAACCACATTCACAACGTGCAATCGTTAGATCCATCGTTTAACTGAAATATTTCATAGTTTTACTGTCACATGTATGTAACTATTCAGAAATCTAATTCCAGATGGTTGGCTCATTGTTATGAAAACATGAATAATTTTCTCTACCAGGGATCAGTTGTCTAAAATTAGAGGGGAAAGCAAGGTCAAGAATATTTTTTTTAAATATAAAATTTCCACTAATTTCACTTTCAATCTTAGTGGATAGTTAAACAGTTTAAGACCCTAAGAATTTCATAGCAATGCATTGAAAAGCATATACTTGATCATCTATAAATACATTAATTTTGCTTGTTTTATTTTTCTTAAATATTACTACGTACACATAATTATATTTATTCCTGTAGTTTTCTTCACTTATTAATAAGCTACACCTTGTCATGCTTTTGTACTAGTATATACACCTATTTAAATTTTTATAAAAATATTTTTTATTCTATAATCTAATTTAATTTTACATATGAGCCACGGATTCCCTTGTCCTCCCCCCTCCCACCCCCCCTTTCCCCCAGCCCACCCCCCATTCCCATCTCCTCCATGGCAAAGCCTCCCCTGAGGATTGAGTTCAATTGGCGAGAAAGAGGAGGGTTTGTATGAGCAAGAATTGTTAAGACCAAGATTGGAAAAAGCACAGGGACAAATAGCCAAACAAATGGAAACACATGAACTAAAAATAATTTTTTTGCTTTGATATTATAATACATCATTTCTCTTCCTTTCCCCTCTTCCAAGCCCTCCCATTTACTTCTCTTTGCTGTCTTTCAAATGCATGTCCCCCCTTTTTTTTTTACTAATTGTTGTCACATATATATGTACACACACACACACATACACACTCTTAAATATATAAATGCAATCTACTCCATCTATAGAATATTGTTGAACGTATGTTTTCAGAGCTAATCATTTGGTATTGGATAACCAGTTGGTGTGCCTTTCCTGGGGAAGACTGTTTCTCCCTCTCTCGGTATTCCTTAGTTACCTGTCGTTCTTTATCTAGGCCTAGGTCTCCTAAGCATCACCTTCCATGTTAGTGTTGCTTTCACCTTGTTCAGGTCATGTGATAGCAGATAAGAAGTGAAAGCAGGCTCAAGAATGATTTGAATTGGATTTTTTGGTTTGCCATAAAACTAAGCAGGAGTTTGACAGCAGGCCCTTGACCTTTGAACTGCTCTAGGGTTGCATGTAACAGAAAGAGTTAGCACAGAAAGCCAGCACGTAGGAAGCACACCATCAGCATTAGGAGCCATTATTCAGCCTTCACCCTCAGCCAGGCAAGCGACCACCTTTTCTGTTCATTTTTGGAAACTGTTTTGCATATGCATCTGAAACAAATGAATGGAAATGAAAAAGAAGTGAGGTTATTATTTGTGCTTAAATTTTGATTTAAGAGTAAGGCTAAAATTATCTAAAGATCTTACGTTTAACAAGTTATTCATATATGGCCCCTCTTTTCATCCTATTCGATACAAGTTTAGGTACCTTAGAATAATAAATGATTGAACTTTGGCATGCTAACAATAGCAAATGCCATCGTACCAATATGACACTCAATCTAGAGATAAGAAAGAGGCTCATGTTTATTCTGTGTGGAGCTTGCTAATTAGGGTTCATTTTGAAAATCTAGTGAACTGGTCTCTGCTTTTTCTATAGAAATCCTTCCAAATATTCTCTTACACAAATGAATATTCAGCTAAAAACTGGATATAAAAGGGCTTTTTAGTAGCAAAAGCTGTGTGAAGTTGCAGATACCACTAGGACATTGATTCAGCCTTTCGGATTAGCAAAGTGCCATAGTCCAAGGTCACTGAATAAATTACATGATATCAGAAAAAGAAAATTACACCCTGACATAGTATGATTTTAATAAAGAATGAAAATGGGATTTATGACCTCCTTTCTTTAGGCTACTAATGTTCATTGACAAAAGATAAATCCCTTCTGTGACAGTACTTTGAGCTGGGTTACCAAAATACCATCATCTAATTTGTTTGCCAAGAGGAGAGGCAAAGAGTATACACACATAATTTTATACCCATCTGCCTTTACAGTTAAGCCAAATATGTTTGAAGCAAATAATTTCATTCAAATAAGTTCATTCTCTCAATGCAATAATAGAAAGATAATGACTAAATAAGATGTAGGCCTATCTTATAACAGAAAGAAAGTAGCAATGCTGATGGGAAAGAAGTGGCAATTAAATCAGAACATTGAAAAATGGTTGAGTAGACCTCTTGGTGGCCTTGACAGGGCTACTGCAGTCCTGAAAGGCCATTGTCTACTGAGTCTCTTACAAGATACCTCCAAATAAGATATTAATGAACATTGTCATTAACAACTTATAGCATCAAGTATGGAATGGACAAAGCATAAATTAAAAATGTAATGGGTCTTAGGGCACCTTAACACAGTGTAGGCTTGGATCAGCTCACATTACACCCTGATTAAATTTGAGAAATTAGTTAAAACCAATAAAATGAAATCTATTTAGTATGAATACTAAAGGGCTCAATGATGGCAGATGCCCTCATTTAAAGTGACAAAAACCAAGATACACTCTGGATGGTTGGATGCATGAATTAATGAAGCTGTTAAGAAGATAACATTTTACTGAATACATTGTAGAGAAACATCTCTTGTGGCAGTTAATATTTTTTAACTCAGCTTCAAAGGGAAAAAAACCATTAGTTTACCAACTCTAAAATGTCAAGATGTTGTTCATCAATTAAAAACAACAAGACAAAATTCCTCTTGACAAAACAGGGTACTGCAGAGCATAATTAGGAGCGAACTCCCCTCTACTGAAGGCCCTTTGTGCTCAGAGAATAACCTTTCTTAATATGCTCCCTTGCTTGGTTTTAGGAATTCATCTTTCTACCCACCCATCCTTAGGCTTTCATTTTGCTGCCAACCCCTTGAACTTTCCATCTGTATTTCTGCCTCTCTTTCTTACCTGCCTATTTCCTGATGTCTCCATAATAACCCTGTTGTTTCTCAAGTCTTTTCCCTTAAGAGCTACTGAAAACATCTGCCACACCAATGCACTGGCTTCCCCCCTCCCCCGTCCCGAGGCTTAATTTTCCCTTGAACTCTAGCATTTGGCATCAGTCTGTCTGCTTCTCTTTTGAAATGCTTTTATTTCCAGGCTTCTCACCTCCATCCTTGCTCTTTATGGTTTCGGGGTCTGACTTCTCTCCCTTGTCTTTTGAAAAACTGTTCTATTCTTCCATGTAGTAATAGTGAAGTTTCCTAAATATGTGCCTTCAACTCCTGGGGATTTAATTCTATTTTCTCAGCCTATGGACATAGCTAGTCTCCAGGGATTCAATTAGCATCTTTGTCTAGTTTTCTAACTTACAACTTTATCTTAACCACTTATCCTATTCCTCACTCACTTTGTTGCCTAGTCTGCTTACAGGAAACTTTTGCTTATGTGAACATGCTCAGTAACAGATTTCCTAGGAACAAAGTTCTGCTTGTAATTATTTTCTTATTTATTACATCAGTATAGTGACTGTATTCTCTCCTTGCTGAACTTTGCATCTTTAAAATGTCTTTTTCTCTTATTGATTTTGATCAGATCCTTAGATTAGCACACCTCTCCCCTTTCCCCAGTGGTCATTGTGCTTTAAGCATCCTATACACAATGTTGAATTGCTGTAAAGGCTTTTCACGTGATTTCTGTTGCTTAGGTGAATCTGGCACCCATCCAGTCCTCTCTGGTTTTCTGATAAATGTCATTAACGTACAACTCATCATTATCGTGTAGAACAACTCATGATCCACAAGGTCCAATGTATTATAGCAACATACTCTGCTTATATCCCAGTCTCTTAAAATCCGTCACCAAACTAGTTTTCTTTCCACTAACTCTGAACATGCAGCCTGTGTTAGTCAGCCTGTCTTCATTCTTAACTACTACTGTGTGCATCACTGATGATGCTTGGTATGCAAAATAGCATTTCTTCAATTTTAAACTGAAATTTATTTATAAGCACCACCTAACCTGTGAATTTCCCTCCAAATCTAAATCATTTCTTTGTTTACTTGGGAGAAATAATTCCAACTTTCATAGGTACTATATTCTTTAAATTCTAACTTACAAAATCACTATATATATATATATGTATGTATGTATGTATATACGTATATGTGTGTATGTAAATAAAAATCTCTATAAAATAATTGAGTTATTCAAAATTTCTATAAGTGGAATTCCTAAACAATGAAAACATTGCTAGGGACACATATATTGTTTTACTTAAAATGTCAGGTACTCAACAATGTAGGTCAACGTTATGAAGCTCATGCTTCATGTCAGTTAGAATTCTAATGATAGTTATTGTAGGTATAACAACAATATTTTTCTCTCATGGTCTTCATCTATAATTATAAAACTGCATTTATTTTTAAAGAAATGTTAATCTAACTCCATAATTTTTAATTCAGTGTATTGTGAGTTAAGTCATTACCCTCTAGTATGTAGGTATTTGTATTGTATCATCAGAATGTTGGCTAATACTTATATAATAACTAGACTTATAGACGCATACGGTATAAGTAAAATATGAATCCACAATCTCACTATGCTTACTTGAACACACACAAAATCTAAAGTGTATACATTAGTATATCATTATTGTCCCCTATCTAGTGACAGGATTGGTGGGCTTTTATCCTGCCTATGAATAATTTTTAAATGTTAATTTTTAGAATTGAGTCAATCTTAGTTTGTTTGATTCCTTAATTTGTCCCATTTTATAATCTCCACCATTACAACTTTTACAAACCATTTATAGTCTAGTGTCTTTCCAATCATCCCTGAATGCTGAAGTAGGCTAATAGGGTTCTTATTTCTATTAAACATTTATCTTTCTCAGAATTATATAAAAGAAGCATTTTTTTGTATATTCTGGATGAGTCTATGGTGGTTGTTTAAAAACCAACCAACCAACCAACCACAAACAAACAAACAAAACAATAAAACCTGCCACTAAGTTAATTGACATTCTTCCTTTCATGAGCAAACACCAAGTTCGTTGACATTCCTCCTAACACAAGCTAGGCTCTTTGTTTTTTGTTTTCTTTTTCCTTAGTTTTGAAAGTTTGTGATGGGTATGACTAATACATAAGGTAAAAGGAACCTCATGTGTTGTGCTGAAATGTGGTGATATTTTATTTGTATGTTAATAAATAAAGCTTGCCCGGAGATCAACGGGGAAAGGCCAGCCATTTTAAGTAAACAAGAAGTCAGGCAGCACACACCCTTAATCCTATCACTTAGCAGGCAGGATCTCTGTGTATTCAAGACCACACTAGGGAACAGAGCCAAGTGTGGTGACACACGTCTTTAATCCCAGTACCAACCATAGATACCTGGAGGTCTGTACAAATGGACAGAAAGAGACAGAGCTGTGTGTTAAGAGCAAGGCTGAACCAGGAGAAACCAGCCAGCTGTCTAGGGAGCAACATGTAATGGCACACAGGTAAAGCCACGGAAAATGTGGTGACATATAGATTAACAGAAATGGGCTGAGTTTAAGTGTAAGAGCTAGTCAGTAGTAAGCCTCAGCTAATGGCTGAGCAGTTTTAATTTATATAAGCCTCTATATGTTTACTTTATGTTTACTTGGGTCTGAGCGGCTGTGGACCGGGCAGGACACAGGAAAACTTCTGACTACACTCATGGGCCTTCTGAGGTAGTGTTTTCAATAAAGATACAGCCTCTCCATTCATCGAATATGTGTGATGAGGATCTGAGCCACCTTGGAGAGCCATAGAATTGCTGTTCTAATCCCTGTGTCAGACACATGACTGGTAGAATGTCTGAATAGCTATAGTCCCAGCCATCAAGTCACTTGATGCCTTTGAGACTCTTGAGTGGGAGGTCCACACATTAGGGATCAAGACATCACTCACGACTGTGTCATTTTCAATTTTCTGACTAACCAAATACATGAGTACTGTATATTACTTTTTTTCTTTTAGATGTCAGAGTACTTTCCAACATAACAATTGGAATTCTGAGTGGGTGTCTTTTGCTAGTTAGATGTTATCTGCCACTTTGCAGCTTGTCTTTTATTTTCTTAATGATGGCTTTTGATACAGAGTCCAATTTTCAATCTTTCATGATTCATTTTTTGGGGTCTTGTGTTTGATATGTGGTTTTGTATCTCAAGGTCAAGAAGATATTTTTCTATATTAGCTTTTAAAATCTCACTTTGATTTTTATTGTACCATGGAATTTGAATTAATACTTTATATATAAAAGAAGCAAAAAGATTTATTTGTTTTTAATTATATAGTCATTTGATGCAATACCTTTATCAAAAAACTGATCTTTTATCCATTTGTGTTGGGAACTATTTTTGGATGATTTTTTTCCACCCATGGTCTATTTATCTTTCTTAGTATAATATCATATCTTAATTACTGTCTTTATAAAATATTATGTATGTTCCTTGATTTGTTTTGTCTTCAAAAAACTGTAGCCCATAGGTAGATTGAATGCTCTTATACACATAAAATATTAAAACAACTTTTAATGTGTATATATACATACCTGTCATGTTTTTAATAGTACTTTAACAAATACAACAACTTTGGAAAGAGCTTCATCTTCTAATATGAAGTTTTGTGCAAGGTTTGCTCCTCTGTTTTGGATATTTTAGTTTCTCTTAATAATATTGCAGACTTATCTGGGTAGATACAATCTTCACCTACTGTAGTTATTCCTACATATTTGATCTCTTCCCCCTTTCTAAAGGGTATTTGATTTCCTATGCCTTTCTTATGTACCATATATTTGTTCTGTGTATAACCATGTGTGTGTACCTAGTATCCACTAACCTAAGTTTCTATAATTTCATATTTATCTTAATATGCTGTTTTGCATTCTCTTATATAATTATGTTGTCTGAATATATTTATTTCTATTGTTTTCTTGCTTTAATGCTATTATTTTTTTTTCTTTCTTTTTTTTTTTTTTTGGTTTTTCGAGACGGGTTTCTCTGTGTAGCTTTGCGCCTTTCCTGGAACTCACTTGGTAGCCCAGGCTGGCCTCGAACTCACAGAGATCCGCCTGGCTCTGCCTCCCGAGTGCTGGGATTAAAGGCGTGCGCCACCACCGCCCGGCTTAATGCTATTATTTTTGACCCTGAATTTTTGACCCTGAAATGTACTTTGGTTTATGAGAAATGAAATAGATATTTTCCTTTGCCCAAATTGACATAAAGGAGCCAAATTTATTAGAATTCTAATATATAATTAAACATACCTGAATGTTTTATATATTCACATATATGATAAATCTTTATATAAAACTTGAATATTGAAAGCTGAATTTATATGAATGCTTATGTGTATACATATATATGTATATATCTATATGTTATATAGATATAGATATATATCCATGATAAAGCAACTAATGTCAGCTTTACAAAACACCTTGGAAAGTTTTCTTTTCATTAATAAAGGTATTTAGGCCTAGAGATCCTCTGCGGTAAAGTTGGTTGTTTCTATATAAAAATACAACTATATATAATGGTATTAAAGTCATATTTTATCAAATCTATAAGTTTATTAAACCTTGGCTTTGTTATAAAATTTTTATTAGTTCTTTGAGAATTTTATACAATGTATTTTGACCATAATCACCCCCTTTCCAAACTCTTCCCAGAGGTACCCCTGCTGCCTCACCTACCCAAATTTGTGTCCTTTTCATGTTAGTCCCCCATATAGTGCCAATGTATTCTTGGATGTATGGTCTTTCACTCAAGCATCAGGAGCTACACTCTTAGAGAAAGCTGACTCCTCCTCTTACAATATTGTCAATTGCCTTTATAGTTCCTCAACTAGGTGTGGAACTTCATGCCCACCTCCCCTTTACAGGCTGGAATTTAGTTTACCTTGAGCCTGAACAGTTCTTGTGCTCACTATCATGACTACTGAAAGTTCAAATCTGAAGCTGTCCTGCTCTGGAAGCCAGTATTTCTCCGTAACCATGCAGCACTTCTGACTTAAAATGCCTTCTGCTCCCTTTTCTGACATGACCCTGAGCTCCAAGAGGTGGTGATATACTACAGGTATCCCGTGTAGGGCTAAGTAGTCCATGCTCTTTTATCCTCTGCACCTATGAGTCTGTATTAATCAACATCTAAAGCTTCTCTGATAAGTGTTGAGAGATGTGTTAACTATAAAGATAAGTTATTAGTAATCAGATTAATACTATGTTCATCTAGGAAAATAATAGTAAAGGGTTCTTCCTTAAGGTCTATGGCCTATCTAGTCACAGGTTTGGAGTTTCTGATTCCAGGATATTTAGCTAATGGCTTACTCTATTTAGACTGTAAAATGGGATAAGAAAACATACAACTCTGTTTATTACAGAAAGAAAATATAACACAGAGCGATAGTGGAAATACCTACTTACCCTGACCACTTTGTCCTTTTCTATCCTTTGTTTCTCTGCACATAGAATAGTGCACATAGAAGGCTGGAGATAAGCTTGTCCAGAGATAATACTTCATCAATTTAGCATTAAGGTGAGCCATGAATATCAATAATATAAATAAGGGTTAACATTTATTTACTGAGGAAAAACACAGTTTCAAATTTATTTATGTTTCTTACAAATAATTTCTCACAGTTGTCTTCTAAATTATGTACCAAGAAAGAATATCAATAGAGTTACTTACTTTAAAAAAAAAAGTAGATTCATGGACGTGGATAAACAAAACATAGTTTTAAATGGAATTGCTGGGGCTGGAGAGATTGCTCAGTGGTTAAGCACACTGGCTGCTTTTCCATAGGATCAGAATTCGGTTCCCAGAACCCATGTGGTGGCTAACAGCTATCCATACCTCCACAGCCAGGGGATCTGATGACCTCCTCTGCCCTCTGCAGGTACTGCATGCAATTGGTATACACACATGCACAAAACACTCATATTCATAAGGTGAAAATGGATCTTAAAAAATAAATGGCATTGCCTCTTCTCAAACAGCGTTGACAACTCTAATCTGCAGCTGATTTTTTATGCTACCAAGTTTACTTCCTGCTTTGTTTTCCCTCAACTGTTCTTTTTCTTGGAGGATTTGTAGTGGGATGGTTCATTTTGAAAGCAGTGTTATGAAAATATGCTATATCTGTAAAATAGGATAGAAGATAGCTACACTTTATTCTTGCCCCAAGGTGTTCCAATGCAATTCCTATATTTAACAATAAGACCACAAGAAGAAAAATTGATGAGTATAAAAGACAAACAGCTGGAAGAGGCAGTGGGAATGTGCTGACACATCCTGAGCTACTAATTAATGAGTGATTCGGGTATTTCAGAAAGAGAAGATAACCTTTCAAATTGTTGTTCTAAGGAGAATTACTTTTTAAATAATTTTTGATAGAAATATAAAATTTCAATGCTATAATATGTAAATGATCTCTTGACTTTTCATCAATGTGCACTTGTGAGCCTACCTTTTATTCCCTTGCATCCAGTCATGTTTCTGGCAGAGAGAACATCTATCCTTCAGGGTGTCTGAAGGATGCTGAGGTCTGTGTTTTGGGGTGGTATGCATGTATTTTATCCATGCACCCTCTCATCCAGCTTGTGGGGGAAGGTCTCTGTAGCATTTTCCCTTTTGCATTTTGCAAAGCTTTTTCCTGACATAGGCAGCAGCCTGGTGACTTTTATGCTGCTATTGCTTTCCATTAATGAGAAAAAATGCCCCCTTTGTCCCTTTCACTGCTTTACCCTCTTATTCCCTGGAGATTAATGGGAGACGATGAAGCAACACAGATGAGTCTGCAGCAGGGAGGCTAGACTCATTTCCAGAGTTTAGTTCTGAGCCAGCATATTGGTTCTACCTGCTGCTTGGTGCTACAGCAAGGGTTGACTTTAGCAGATGGAGGGGGAAACTTTTCAACTGGGGGACACAGATGGAGCCCAGACTTCAGAAAGAGGATTATTCTAGAGTGTAGTGAAAGGCTATGTCACTTCAAAACTAATCCTTAGAACTAAAGAGATTGGATCTGTATGCCAAGGCACAGAGACAATAGACATAACTGACAGCAGCCAATCAGCCACAAAAAAAATGAAAAATAAAAAATAAAAAATGTTCTGACCATTGGTTTTGGCTACTCACCAAAAATCAATGAAACTTCATAAACTGAAAGTTAAGGTTTCTTTAAAATCTTTTGAAAACCTCCCCTTTAAATATTGTATTAGCAGTGACAATGCAAATAAGAAAATGGATTTGCATATTTATAGCTAACGGGTAGCTAGAGGAGCCATGTAGCAAGGAGACAGGAGTAGGCCATTTCACAAAAGTCTCATAGATTGTTATTGCTTTAGGGAACACAGCACTATTTATAGTACAACCGAAGTCCAGCAGGTTCAAAAACCAAATTCCCAAGAGATGATTCCTATTCATTAGACTTGTGAGGGAAATGTCTATAAATCCAGAGTGCCAGTTTGCTAATTTTCTTTGAAAAATTCACTTGTGTCGTAAGTATTGAAAGACTCAGTATTAAACTATGTCTCTGCATGGAGACAAGTGTGGGAAAACAAATCATAACCAGCTTTTAACAAGTTCAGAAGGTTTCTACACACTGAAATGACATTTTTTTAATTTAAAAAAAAGTTCTGAGAATTCATTCATGAATAGTATAATTTCATCATTTTCAGTCCTTCCTCTTTCCCATCTATGTTCCTCCAATTCCCTCTCAAATTCATAACCTCATCTGTCATTACTGTTCACATACACACACACACACACACACACACACACACACACACACACACACACACATTTTTATTTATTTATTTTTTGTCAACTAGACACAAGCTACAGTCTTCTGGGAAGAGGAAACCTCAATTAAGAAAATTCTTCCATCCAGTTGGTCTGTATGCAATTCTGTGGGTCGTTTCCTTGATAAATGATTGATGTGGGAGGGCCCAGCCCTCTGTGAGTGGTGCCATTCCTGGGCAAGAGGTCTTGGGCTGTAGAAGAGAATATAGTGATTGCACCATGGGAAGCAAGTGATCAGCATTCCTCCGTGATCTTTGCTTTAGTTCCTCTCTCTAGCTTTCTGACTTTTAACTCATGGCTTGGCTTACTTGGATAATGTACTGTGACCTATAGACCAAATTAACCCTTTCATCTTGAAGATTGATTTGGCCAGTGTTCACTACAGCAACAGAGAAGCAAACTAGGATACACACACACACACACACACACACACACACACACACACACACACAACCTACTGAGTGCTGTTCTCACGTGCATGTGTTTAGGACTGACCATTTGGAGTCAGATAGCCTATCTGGGGACTTGTCCCTGGAGAAGACTTATTCTCCATCTCTCAGTAGCTACGGATTGCCCATAGCTCTTCATGTAGGGATGGGACCTTGTGCAGTTTCTCTCTCTGCACTGGCGTGTTGACTGGTGCTGTCGTTATACTGGCTTTATTTAGGCAATCATGACGCAGTTTCACAGCTGCAGCATCTCTGTCACATGGATAGAGAACACTATCTAGCTGCGGGTGTCCTGATCTTCTGGCTCTTAAAATTCCCTCTCTCTTAGAAGTCTGTTGAATAAATCTTGTGGCTATCTCTATAATAAACATCAGCTCACTGGTTCTGTTGGACGACCACAATTCCTTTTTACCCTCTGCTTTGAAAAGCCATGTGACTAACTGACACTAGAACCACCCTGTCTGGGTTCAACTTCCGCTCTGCCGTATACTGAAAGTGGGACATCAGTCAAGTCATTCAACTTATCTGTGCATTTAGAGTTGCCTCATACGTGGGGGACTGAAGCAACGTAAGTATAATTCAAGGCATGCCTGAGGTGCAGAGTAAACACAAGGCTAGCCCAGGCAGTTTAGTAAGACATGATCTCAAAATGTAAAGTGAAAGTAGACCAAGAATATATAGGTCAGTAGTAGAATATTTCCCTTGTCGGTTCAACATCCTGGAGTTCATCCTAAGTTTTGAAAACAAATGAACAAATACTAAATGACATTGTTTTTATTTTCAAGTCTAAAGCTCTGTTTAAGTGAGTACATATGTATGTATAACTACGTAGTATATATAAAATTTTACCCTCCAGTGAGAGTATATTTATATGTATGCTATTTGTACATACTCTAAAGTTCTTGTCGGGTTCAGGCCTCACATCTTCACTATATTACTTTGCATTTTCTACTGGGCAGGACTTTGGATCTGACCTCCCCTTAAGTCTAGGTCCCCTGTTTCTAGAGTGGAATTATGAGGAAGGATATTTCTCTCTGAGTTTTTTGGAAGGTCACAGGAAGCACTAAAAAAAAAAATCTCTGATATATGGTAGATGTCCAGTAAATATCAGTTACTCTACAACTATCTCTTGTAACATACTGAGAAATGCTGTCTGTGTTCCTTCCTCATTTAGTCCTAAGTTCCTGGAGTGCCACTATCAATCCCATCTAATTCTATTGTTATTTCATTCAACATTTTTTAGAGCTTGAAGACTTTGGAATTTCTGGTTTTCTTCTCCTTTAATGCTCACTCAGATGTGTTAGGCACAAGCATTTATGGAATTAGCATTGTATTTGTAGTGCTAACATCTATACGTTGGCACATAGACCTGAATACTCTATTGATCTCTATATCCATCAGTGTATATCTATGTCATGTACATATACATATATCATATACATGCATATTATCATATACTTATTTAACTGATAGTTTTGGAAAGGTAAGTATTTTGTTATTTTGGTCAGTGTCATACAAAATTCAAACCCAAGACTTTCAGAATCAGAGGTCTTTGTTCTCACCTGTCACTGTGTGGTAGGAATTTTCACATGATTCCCCATAGGCTGGTAACACAAAGTTAAAATGATTTTATCGTGCTGAAGACTTGGAGACCTTGGGAAATCATACAAATCAATAACTGAGGATGAACTTCAGGCAATTAGAGCCAGGGAAGATTCTAGTCTAGATTGAGAAATAAATTGAGAATTCTAAATTGAGAAGTCATTTCAAATTCCAGCCTAGATTTCTAGCATAATAGATGCTGTGGAGATCACCAAATAGTCCTACTTCAGGAACAAAGTAAACCATTTACAATAGGCCTATATATCCTCATAAACAATAAGCAGAAAGGACTTTTTCATAAAAGGAGTAATTTTACTTTTAGTACTAAGGGTAATTTTAATTCAATACAAAAGAATCAAGTTATTGTGCATTATTGCAGATTCTAAATTAGTTCAGGCTTGTTTCAATTCAATTGAATTCCACCCAATTTGATTTATTTCAATTCTATTTGATTCTATTCAAGTCAATATACATTTGCAGAGTACGATTACAGGCACCATATTATGCATAGGTTTAGACATAATTAGTTTTCATCTCACCTGTATCAGCATACGGCACACATAAAATCAAGAAATTGAGTGTTGTGGTTCATCTTACAAAAATACTAAAATCTCTAATCATATATTTTCTGAATTAAAAATATAAAACCTTTAAAATATAGTATCTTATAAATATGCTTGAGTTTTGCATTGCCATTCCCAAGAGGGGATGAGCAGATAAGTAGAGAAGGCAAGGTTAATACAAAGAGTTAATATACAGCTTTCTTGAGACCATCAAGGTGGGTTAATAACCTGGCTTGTCCTGATACAAATTTTTAAGTCCTGGATTTATAGTGTTTACTGACTTCCCTTCCACTGTGACTTAACAACTTTCAAGTCACATGCACATTTAGTTTGATAGTTTTTAGGAGGTATTTCAAGTAAGAAAAGGCCCAACACACCACTGATGCCTTGTGTATTTCCTGGGAGTGACAATTTTGGCCACTATCTTATGCCTCTCCTTTCGACTGTAAACTACCAAGGGCAGTATTTGAGTCTACCTAGCACATCTTGCCTATTCCTGCATCAGACTAAGTGACTAAAATAGAAAGGGCTCCTAGGTAGATAAAAGTAGTAGATCTGTATTGTATCCCCTATATTATAGCCCCTTTATGTTGTATAGAAATTAATCCTCCTCACAATGCTCTTTGGAGAAAAGTCCTAACTATATAATCCACTGTCATTCTTCTTTTTTCTCGTTTGCTGTGTGTGCCTGTGTGTGAACCTGTGCTCATGTAGAGATAGAGGTCCTGAGGTATCATGATCGAACACTCTGTCCTTTATTTCCTTGAGATCAGCCTGCCACTAAATCTGACATCATTTTTCATCTAGCCTGGCCTTCCAGTAAGCCCCATTAAGCTTCATGTTGCCAATCCTACATTGCTGGGGTTACAGGAGACTGCACCCTGCTTTCTATGTGGACACTAAGGAGCTAACCTCAAGTGCTCATATTTCCATGGCAAATCTTTCACCCACTGAGCCATCCAGTAATATAATCCATTTTCACTCAGTACCTCTTACTCATCTCTGGGCTGAGGATTGTTTTGAAGACCTGGCCCCTCCCTGCCATACATACTTACACACTCAAAACACTTCAATGCAAGTACCTCCCCAGTGTTGTTAAAATTGACAAATGCTACAGACACAAATGAAAATGTGACCAGCTCTCATGGAGGAATTGTCTTCTGGCTGAACTGAAACGTAATGACAGTGTAGCATCAGCATCAGTAGGACAGTGCCTGTGAGAGAAGCGATGACGTGGGGCCCTGGAATCAAAGGCTGGCCACTGCTCTGCACTAAGACACTTATGGATATCTTGGTCCCCACCAAGTCACTCCAAACAAGCCCCACAAATTTCAAATTGAGAAAGAGAAAAATAAAATCTTATTCTTTCTCCAATTTTCTGAGAACAAAAATTGATCTGAAATATAAGGATATCTAATCTTCCAAGAATAGAGCATAGTAACAGTTGTTCATTGAAAAGCATTTTATCACAAACAAATATAAGGCTATTACCACTACAATTTAGAACTATAAAAAAATGGCATATTTCCCTCTTATGTAATGGCACAAGTTTAGAGAAATGTTGAAATAGTTCTAGAATCTCCTTGGAAAAAAATATATATAAAGTACTACCCCTGACCTGGGACCTGTAGAACAGGCCAGCCTCGAACTCAGAAATCCACCTACCTCTGCCTTCCAAGTGCTGTCTAGTATCAAATTTTCTAAGCAGAGAATGGATTGTGCTTCCCATAATGGTAACACTATCAACACTATCAGTATTCTTGTCCATATGTCATTACACAGAAAGTGCCTAGACCACGCATGCATTTCATTTAATGCCTTTTATCTTCCAGCTGATGGCAGAATTATTTGCAAGTTTTAGCTGGGGATATTAATTAAGCTTTCACCAGCTGGTGGAAGTGTACTACGCGAAGCAACAGCCAGGCCAATGGGGAACTTATTCTTAGGAGAAGCGGAGCCTCCTCTGTGCTGGGACTTGCCTTTTCTCTCCTGTTTAAGTCGATATCTACCGAGGCACCTCACTGGCCGCGTGCATGCCATATTCTTGCCCAAGCTCATTGAGTCTCCTATTGGCTGCACTCAGCTAGATGCAAGAATAATTTCATTTCCACTTGCCAAACACGGGGTTTTGAAAAGTACTAGTAGTTGCCACAATCAGATATAATGCAGTCCTTTATCCATATGGAGCTTGAAAATTCTACTCAACCATCAGAGCATTTATAGATGATGGGCAGAAGGAGAGGGGGATTTGACAGAAACTAAATCGAAACAGCAAAAAGGCCTGAACCCTGCCGCTGCCACTGTGAGGGGCACAACCAAAGATAGCAAGCTCCTTTTAAACCCAGGCACCAAGGCTAATAGCTTAATGCTAAGAACTCTCAGTCCATGGTTAAGGATCAAGCTGACTCATAAAATGCATTCTGTTCAGCTTGCAATCCTGTTGTTTCTCAAATGGCCTTCCCTGGCAAGCACTGGGGCTAGGAAGGGAAGCCACATGTAAACAGTGGGCAGGGCCAGTGGAAAAAGCCTGCGTGTGAGCAGCTGCAAACAATCCATTTTAATTCCAAGTCAGTGTTTAAGGACCTTGGGTGTTATAGTTAGGGAGGTAGAAGGGGAGGTGGGAGTAAAAGTAGAATTGGATTTGGCAGGCATGCGTTTTCCTACGAACTGTGCTCAATTCCTCTAATCATAGTTATTATGAATGTTTCTCTCCAATTTATTCCTCTTGTCACTTTGTGCTTTCCTGTTCTCCCTGCCATCTGCTAGTGAAGGGTGTGAGAATGCGTTTTGAGCTTAGAAATAATAAGACAGAAAGGTGACAAGTTTTCAACTACGGAAACACACACACATGACCTCCTCCCCCTAGACCTCTGCCCCGAGGGGCGAAATTATTGTGGACATTTTACAAAGCTTAGAATTATCTGCAGTGTGCAAGGACCTTGATCACATCATGTAGAAATTTAAAACGTCAGTGTCTGTGTGCATCCTAGGTGGCTTTGTAGCTTTGGTCACTTACCTAGATTATCTGGGTCTCGGTTTCTCCTTCAACAACCATATTGATCTATAAGATCTTTATTCAAGTCCATTATTATTTTTGTAGTGATCTAGACAAAAGGTCATCTTTGCAATGATATTTGAGTGGGGATAAATACAGAAGTCTGAGAGGATATGTGATGAGTCCGTCTTCCCTGCAGTCTCCATCCTGTGTGTCAGTCCACTGATTCTTGGCTACCTTCCCATGTTGCAGCTTTTAATTCACTGGTGATGAGTTCAGTCTTTCCAGTTTTCTCAGTCTTCACTTGTGGAAGTATGTACGTATTCCTGACTAAGGCACAGATTGCAATAAGATTGTAATAAGAAACTGATTTAACGATGAGAACCATTTTTCTTGTGTCTTTTCTTCTCTAGAAATTTAACTGAGATATTAAAGTGTGTTTCTAATATTCTAATTCTAATTATTAAAGCTTTAAAGAAAGTTTCTCCAAACGCATAGGGTATTAGCTTTGGTATCCTGGCCTCAGTCCAAATGAGTAATTACTGCTCATTTTTTCTTTCCTGCTAAATCTTTTCTGTAGTTTGAATTGGAGATGGCATTCTTCATTTCTTTACCTCAACTAGTATCTATTGTTCTGGAGCATCTGCTGAAATGACTGCATTTCACTCCAATGGAGAATTCTTCATGGGAGTTATCCCAGTATTAAATGACCTCTTTAGGTATACCCCATTCACAGCTTGTGTGTGGGCAAGCTTATATTACGAGCAGGTGTGAGCAGAGACTTAAATGTGCTGATTTATAAAGTGCCTTGGGTTCCCGGGATAGAAAGAGCAATTTAGACCTGGGTTATCAGCATTATGGAAAAAACATGCCTGTGTGAACCAGTTACTAATTACACAATTACCTTCTGTGGCATAAGTAAAAAATGGTGTGATGCTTTTCAACAAATTCTGGTTTTAATTAACTAATTTTTAGAGACAAACGATTGATTGCAGTAAGTTGTCTTTACTAGATTCAATTTAGAGCAGGTCCTTTTTTTTTAAATATCTAAAACACCATGGTAAAGTAATTGCAATTTATAATGAATTTGTCTCCCTAGAATAAATTTTTATCCAGGGAAAACCAAAATACTTTTTTATTTTCTTTTTATGAAGAATGTCAGTGTACTTTAACT